>JAHDVF020000638.1:0-14936 GCA_022606425.2 Lepidostoma basale | reverse complement strand
CAAGAAACAAAAAACAAAGAAAGTTAATTTAAATGCGAGAGACATAATCAAAATGAAGGACATATTAACCATGAGAACTTATATTAGAGAAGGTTCAAGCATGGTAGACAACTTATACTTGAAAGACATATTATGAAAAAAAAATTTAACTCGAAAAAGTTTAAACATGAAAGATATATTACACATGAACGGTATATTACACATGAACGATATATTACACATGAAAGACATATTTAACAAAAAAAAAAACGAAAATTAAACTCGAAAAAACTTAAACATGATAGAGAAATTACATTGTTACACCTGAATGACCCATTAAACACGAAAGACACATTAAACTTGAAAGGTATATTATACTTGAAAAGGTTTGAACTCGAGAAAGGGAAATGCAAGAGCACACTTGAGAAAATTATACTTGAAAAGGTTTGAACTCGAGAAAGGGAAATGCAAGAGCACACTTGAGAAAATTATACTTGAAAGAAAAATAAATAATGATTAGGCGCCATCTTATTTTTTTTTGAAGAATGGATCAATAAGAAAACCGTTAGAAGAATTGACTTTAATTGTCACTGGCACAATTAGGGACTCGTGGTGTAATTAAAATATTTATGATTTGGCAAAAGTTTGAATTCGAGAAGAAGAGGACTAAAGTAGTGCATTCACCCTGCATGTACGCAGAGGAAGAAGAAGATTCGAGTTTTGACATGATCTAACCGGGGATGTGGTCGCGATTCCATAAATCTAGTCAGGCCAATATCAAACGGGCCCTACGTCATAATACGCGCGCGTCCGCGTGTCCACGACGGAAGGTGATTTTGTAATGTTGTAATACCGAAATATTTTATTACTGTATATATATATTTTTTTTAAAGTTTAGTGAAGTATTAATGTTCAGGTATTTTACTTGAAATCGGAAGAACTGACGAGCATGTACTGACGGGTCACGATGTATGAAAGTGAAGGAAGCTAGAGGTATGCCGGAACAGGTGGCCTGGCGGTCTCTCCTCTCTGCCTATCCCTCCGGAGAAGCGCGTGACGGTTTGTTAATTATATTTTGAAGTAATTTATCTTTAGGAATTACGCTCGGTAGTTAACATGGGATGGTTGTGTAAGTAGATTTATTGAAATAAATTACGCGTTAGTTATTGAATCTTTGATAATTATAGTCGGCAATATGCCGATGGGGTGGTACCGGGGGTGTGTCCTAGTCTCGCCTTCTCATTGGTTCTCGATTTGCTGGGAGTCTTGGCGGGAATCCATTTTGGTATTACGCATTTGGGCCAACTTGTCCGCTCTTGTACCGAAAGTTTTGGCGCGTATTATTTTTTTTTGCGGGAACTCATTTTGGTATTAGGTACGTATCTGGACTAGTAGAATAACAGCTTATTTCGGGCAGGTATTTGTAATATACGTATATATATATATATTTTTTTTTTAAATTAAACGATGTAGGTACCTATATTTTTTTTATTTTTTTTTTAAGAATACATTAGGTGTGATGAGGGCTGAAAGGAGGTTTATACACTATCGGCGGAGTCCAACTTGATCAAGTCCTTAATATGATATGTGCCTACATGTTTTGAATCGAGGTCTGCCACACGGTAGATTACGTCGGAAATTTTGGCTGTGATTTTTGTTCTTACGAATCTCGGGGCTAATTTAGCTGAAAAATATTTAATGGCCGAGGATAATACGAAATTTTTTCTCCAGATTATGTCTCCTATTTGGTAAGAAATCCTTTTCCTGCGCAAGTTATATTGCTGGGCATTTTTCTTGAAGGCTGTTAATAAATTGTAACATACTTCGTCGTAAACGGCTGCCAATTCCTCCAGGCGGTTGGCGTATTTTTTCACTGTATCTGGGGGGTCGGTTGAGGATATATTTTTTATGCCTAAGTCGTGTTGAGTTCCATGCACAGTTTGTTCGAATCCATGTAATAGAAAAAAGGGTGTGTAACCGGTGACGATGTTTGTTGTGTTATTTATAGCTGCCTGAAGGGTGATTAATTTTTTACACCAGGTTCGCTGATCCTTCCCCACCATGATGGCCAATGTGGTGTTGATTGTTTGGTTGTAGCGTTCCACCGGGTTATTTTGCGGGGTGTATACACTATTGTAGTATACATCCGGGATGCCGTATTTAGACACGAGGTCTCGGAATGCTTTAGATATGAATTGGGGGCCGTTATCGCAAATAATGGTCCGGGGGGCTCCCCAGGGGATGAAGATACGTTCTTCCAAATAGCGGTTGACGGCGGCGGCGGTAGCTTGTCTCATGGGGAAGACCCAGCAATACTTGGTAAACACGTCCACGACGCTGAGTATATTCGTGTGTCCGGCATAACTGCGCGCAATGGGTCCAATAATATCTACCGAGATCACTTGTAGGGGGCGGTCCACGCTCTTCGGGCGGGACATCAGGCCTAACGGAGGGGCAGTACTGTGTTTGTAAGCCTTACAGGTTAGACATTTAGTGACGTATTTCTTAACCTGCGAGAACATTCCCGGCCAATAGTAATGCAATGACAATTTCTTGTAAGTCTTATAAGTTCCAGGGTGTACCGAGGGTAGGGTGTCATGAATTGAATTTAGCAATTCGTACCTTTCTTCGGTTGGCACGACCAGCTTCCAAGCATGGTCTTCAAGCAGGGCGAGGGGCACACGCGTGTGTCGATATAATTGGTTATTTTTTATGCAATAATTGGGGAATTTCGCAGGATTTTCTTGGCATTGTTTAAATATTTGAAGGTACCAGGAGTCCGTTGTGGCCGGGGGGGAGAGATGGACATCCAAGGAGGCGATTTCTAAACGGGATAGAGCGTCCGGGACGATGTTCTCAGATCCTTTTCGGTGAATAATGTCGAAAGTGTATTGGGATATTCTGGTGGCCCACCTGGCTAGTCTTCCTGAAGGGTTGCTCAAAGTGCAGAGCCAGCGCAGACTATTGTGGTCGGTAATAATTGTGAATTTTCCACCCTCGATGTATCCTCGAAAATGATGAATAGCATCCAGCATGGCAAGTAGTTCTTTTTCGGTGACGGAATAATTTCGTTCATTTTTCGCTAATCCGCGGGAATAATAAGCTATAGGGTGCTCGCCGTCGGGAAATTGTTGCGTTAGTACGCCTCCAATTCCGAAGTCTGACGCATCGGTGTGCAGGGTGAAAGGGAGAGTGAAATCGGGGCAGTTGAGCACGGGTGTCGTTTGTAAGGCAGACTTCAGTGTTTCGAACGCGATTTCTGCCTCGGGAGTCCATTTGAAGTTGCTTATTCCTTTTCGCGATCCGGTAAGTTTATTCAACGGGGCCGCTATTGCGGAGAAGTTTTTGATGAAGCGGCGATAGTAGCTTGCCAAGCCTATGAAGGACTTGACCTCTTTCGAGTTGTTTGGTCGGGTGAATTTAGCGATTGCTTCGACTTTTGAGGGGTCTGTGCGTAGTCCGTCCTGATCAATTATGTAGCCTAAGTATTTCAATCTCGATTTGCAAAATTCCGATTTTTTCAGGTTAATGGTGAGGCCGGCATTCAAAAGGCGTAGGTAAACCGTATTTAGTAGCTGTATATGTTTATCGAAGTTGTCCGATACGATGATCAAGTCATCCAAGTAGCAAAAAAGTTGTTCATCTAATTCGGGGCCAAAAAGGCGGTCCATTAATCTTTGTAATTCTGCCGGGCTGTTTCTCAATCCAAACGGTAGTCTGGTGAAATGATACATGCCTCGCCCCGGTACCACGAAGGCCGTTTTTTCGCATGACGCAGCATTTAAGGGTATCTGCCAAAAAGCTTTACTGAGGTCAATGGATGAAATGTATCTGGCATTTCGCAGGTTATCTAAAATGCGATGGACGAAAGGCAAGGGGTAAGCGTCTGGTTTGGTGACTGCGTTGAGTTTACGGGAGTCTAGGCAGAATCGGGCTGTGCCGTCCTTCTTTGCCACGAGTAATGTAGGGTTGGTCCAGGGGCTTCTGCTGGGTACCACGACCCCTAAGGCGAGCATTTCATCCAATTCGTTTTCGAGCTGTTTGAGGCGTATCGGGGACAACGGGTAGTATCTTTGTTTTATGGGTGGACCCTCTGTTTCAATATTGTGTTCTACTAGGTGGGTGTAACCCAAACCTTGTTTTTCGAAGGAAATATTTTCAAATCTTCTGATGGCCTCTTGTAACGACTGGTCTTGATCTGGTGTAAGGTTATCGGCGGGGACGAGGGTGCGTATTTCCGCTATTATGGGTTGGCGATCGTTTATTTTTATCGTAGGAATTTGGTTATTTATGAACAGATCAGGAGCTACGTTAAATTGTTTCCAATAATCTATGCCGAGTATGAATTTGTTAGATATTGACGGAATGACGAGGAAATTTATTTCTTTGATATACCCGTCCGATTTCACGGGGAGGGAAATTACGCCTACTACGGTCTGCTTAGCCCTATCGGCAGTAAGCACACGAGCTGAGTACGGTTTGAGGAGGAAACCAGATTTTAAAAATGCGCGGTAGGAATCACCTCCCATACAGCTGACATTCGCGCCGCTGTCTAGTAGGCCCCAAAAAGGAACTCCCTTCACAGAGAATTTTGAATATATTCGTCCGTCGGCTGCTTCTTTACTCGTGACAGCGGAAAGCTCAAAGGTGTAATTGAAGTATTTTATAAATTCGAGCCACCGGGTCCATTCCTGTTTCTGGATTTGTTCCGATTGGGCATAGGAGCGGTGGCTCGCTGTTCGTTTTTTGAATCAATAAGGTTCGGTGGCGGGCGAGATGTGTCCACTGGGGGAACTGGCCGGCGTGGGTTTGGATTGTAGAACGGCGGCATATTATGGGATTGGCGGAAAATATTTCTTAGCCTATCCGGGGTGCCAGGGACGCGGTTCGCGTTTGGAGGTGGCTGACGGGCCGGGCCGCTGTGGCTGGCCTTTGCCAATTTTGGGCAGCGATTGCGAAAGTGTCCGGTACTGTGGCAATAATAGCACGAGTTCCGGGGCGCTTGATTGTTATGGTTATTTTCCTCTAGTTCCAAAGAATTCACCCGTTTATAGTATTTATGCGAAGGTTCGCTTGGACGGCGACTGTACAAATCAAACTGGGAACAAAGATTCTCCAGTTCTTTTAAATTGTCAATCTCCTGTCCTGCTAGAAGTGCGGCATATCTGGGATCGAGGCCGAATTTGAAAACCTGTAAAAGCTCTTCCTCGGGAATAGGCGTGTCCAATTGTGAACTCTTGGATCTCAGCCTTAGGAAATACGAACAAGCTTCCTCGTTGGGGAGCTGTTTTTCCAAGAAAATTGAAGCTTTTAATTTGTGTTGATGATCGGGTCTTTCGAATTTGCCTAACAACAGTGTTTTGAGGTCTTTCCATGACTGGTTTTCCCTTTTGACGGTACGGTACCAAAGTAGTACGTCGTCCGAAATTAGGTCGACGAAACTGGCAGAAAGCACGTCCAACACGACTCCTCTTGCCGCGGCGAGTTCTTCTGCTCGGAGGATGAAACCTCGGATATCTGAAGATAGATTTAACTTGAGATTCCATGAAGTCAAGTTAGAAGTTTTTTGTTCTCTTAGAACATATGTTACTCTAGTTTTTGAAGGTTGGGATGACAATGCTTCCACAACTGGTGACGGAACTCGCGACGGCGCCGTGGTTTTTTCTATATTCGTATCTGGTGAGCGCGACCGTTCGCTCTCTTTTTGCAAAGTTTTATTAAATTCAGAAGCCTTGTTTCGCAAGTATGACGTGGTTTTCCTTTTTAAGGTGATGCCTCGATCTGAGAGTTCTTTGCGCAGTTCCGCGGCCGTAGCTCCCTCTATATTAATTATTAAGTTTGAGCTCGGCATTGTGAGTAATTTATTTTTTATTCGGGAATTGATATGATTTTATATATTAATATGGCACGTGATTTATTTTGGTTAAAAAAAATCATGCGTTCCTGTATGCACATAGAGGATTGATATATTTTGCGCGCGAAACGCGGTGAAACAAATTTCGTTGCGTATTACGCGTGCTAGCGCAGTTATTTTTTCGAATATGTATGAGTAGGTATCATTTTACGCGGCAAAATTACTTGATAATGAACAGCGTACTTATACGTCTGGCTGTATGCAGTTATTATTTTTTTGTTACCTAGAATAAAATGATATTAAACATATATTATAAATTACGAGAATATTGAACATGGAGGAAAAAAGAATTACAATGTTGTACATAGTATCAAATAAAATACATTATTTAAGTAATTCCGATTGATAGCTTGGACGAGGCGAGAGTGGCTTGTGGATATATAGTTCAGGCCTCTGAGTTGGGCGCCAGTGTAAGATAACAGGATTTTAGGGTAGATAAAGATTAAGGGTTATACCTTGAGGGGCTCATGACGAAACTTTGAAGTGGCGAGAGTGATGGTAATATATAATTAAATCTATCCTGCGGGTTGCTCGGACCAGAACCTCGAGCAACCTGATTACTTAACTTGTTGGTGGGCTGAAGATTTCCTTGTACTTGCCTTGGTGCCTCCTCCGATCCGGATTCCGCGGCTAGCATCCGGCAGGACAAAAGTTCTATTTCTCTAGGGAGCCACTTACGCACGCCCAAACCGCCAAGGGGAATTCATGTCTTATAAATTAAAAGAGGATGAGAGTTTATACATTTATTGGTAAATACACAAGTTGGTGCCCAGACAAAAGGGCTTACGCTTCAAAGTGAACATGCTCATTGTAAGGTCTAATTACATCGAGACCGGCCTGCATCACGGCAGATCCGTACACTCAGACATCTACAAATTTCTAACCTTTAACTAGTTTTTTACTAACCCTTGGCATTGCGTCATAACCGTCGTAACGGAGTACTTGTATGGGGAGAGAGAGAACGTAAAACGTGAGGAGCTGCTTACGTGACCGGAGCTGCAGAGGGCCGGGGTGCCACCGGGACTGGAGAGGGCCGGGGCCTACCGGGGCCTTGAAGGTCTGGAGGATGAGGGGCGCGGCATCGCTCGTGGGCTTCCGGAGGACGTTGTCCCTTCTTCCGGAGAGTGGTGATGCAGTTAAAGGAGGCGGCCCCTTGGATTGCCTTTGATAATCGGGGCACGACTTCGGGCAGTCGGTGGTCGGGGAACCCGGCTTTGGACCCTCGCGATATAGATAGATATGATGCTTCAGAGAGGCGGAGCCGCCCTTAATGGCTGAGAGAATTAATGGCGAGATCACTGTAGTGAACTGGTGTCACTTGATTTTAAACTTGATAGACATTGTACTGTATATTGGATTCGGGACTCCAGGAGAAGTTTCTCCATTATTCAAAGAAACTGCCTTGAAACTGAAATCGCGAGGATCCGAAGTATCGCCGGAGTTCCGATGCGACCGCCTAGTTTGAACGAGATCCGTAGAGTGGCGCGAATCCGTTTGTCGTGTTAGGATTTTAATTTGCACACACATACTATGACACAATTCCCTGTTTGTGAAGTGCGTGAAGAAATTTCTTTCCGAGTAAGCGGGGATTAATTTAGCTTAACATTAGAGAGGTTTAAGAACAGCCTATTGGTGAGGTGCCTGCGTCTTTCACCTTGGGGGTGCGTGATATTCGCGTGGGTATTGAGTGGCCGGAAGGCGGTTTATCGAAAGGATTATTTATATTATGCCGTAGTATGATTTGATGCTCGAATATTTCTACTAAGGGGTGGTCTTTGAAAAACCGTTAGTATATAAAGTATGTTATTGTTCGCGCGGGCGTTATGTATTGGAGCGGATGTGGCTTATTTAAAGCTATTTTGGGATCCTATTCTTAATCTCTGTTGTGGTGTTTTTTTGTTCCCGTTTTAAGGTCGTAATTCTATAATTTCTAAACCCAAAAAACTGCTTCATTACAAAGCCCTTGCGGCGTTTATGTCAAAATAAATAAATAAATATATACATGTTCCAAAAATTTGTCAGACGTGGTGTCGTAAGAAGGGCAGAATGGTGAATGTTGTTAAACATAAAGTGATCGCTTAACCCAACCAATGACAGGTCATAAGTCCTGTACACGTCTCGACTACCATATTCCGTTTCCAAATAATTTACATCTTCGTCTCTATTGAGATACAATTAATCCTTAAACATATTGTATAAAAATGAATACAATGTCATCTTACCAGGATGAATCTGTTTAATATTATATATGATTGTACCCACTAACGCACTGCCCCACTGCAGGTGGGGGTCGGCTGAGGCCACGGCCTGCTCGCGGCGCTGCGGAGGGGGCACGCGCCGCAAGCCCGTGGCGTGCTACGACACGTCCGGCGTCCAGCTGCGTGAGTGCATCCTCTCATTGTGATACTAGACGCATGTAGGTGATGATTAATATTAATGGTGAATCTGAACCGCAGGCGAGGTCGACCAGGAGAAGTGCATCAGCGCGAGCGAGCTGGAGAAGCCGGCGGAGAGCATGTCGGTGTGCAACACGGAGCCGTGCCAGTTCCAGTGGGCGGCGGGCCCCTGGTCCGCCTGCCCGTGCCCCCCGGAGCCGGGCGGGCCGCGCCGGCGCCGCGTGTGGTGCTGCGACCTGCAGAAGCGCGCGGTGCCGGAGACGGAGTGCGACCCGCGCACGCGCCTGCCCGCGCGCCACTCGTGCCCCCCGCACCCGCCGCGCTGCAGCCTCTACTGACCCTCCCCGCTACATTACTGCATTGTTGTCACCGTTGGACAAGTAAAGCAACGACTGCATTTAAACGAAGCCATTTTTGTTAGGAATTAATATTTATATCAGCCCGCATAGTAATCTAGATTTTTTACTGGCCTTAGTGACGGACGCTGTGTTCCTCTCCCCCCAGGGGGAATATTTGGTACAGCGAGGTGTAATGTAAGCTTAAACCAAATGTGAACCAACATGCTGCCATATTTATAAGGAAACTACCAAATGATATTAAGACATTTGTATCTCACCCTCGGGGCGGACAGGCGAGCCCGGGACTCGATTTTGAGAGTCTCGCAGCCTCGACAGGAATGTGCTGCGGAGGTTGTCTGCACTTCCACATTGTGTGAATCTCTATGTACTTGGAAATTTTTATATAAATCATATGTGTAAGACAAAACTTGTTTTCTTCTCCCGCACATCTTAATGTTGTTATTAGAAATTTCACGGTAGAAGTTCATTGTAAATAATGAAAATAATAACAATTTCTTTATATTGTAGTATATATTTAGCTTGATTCCAATCAGCTCGCTGACATCTTCTGGTTCAGAATCATAATATAAATAGGCAAAATCTGGATGTCATCAAGAAAGAGTAGGAGAATATTTTGGATACGAGAGAACGAGAGAGAAATGTGTACTTGAATTCTCTAATTGCACACGATGCACATGCCCCAGATTATTTTGAAATTTGTTCCGATTATTATTGTATGACAGTAGTGTAGAAAACAATTTGGTGTTGTTAATTGTGAAAGTTTTAATGTGTGAAACAATTACAGATTACTATTGTACACTGAACATGTTTTTAAGGGGGGAAAATCTTTACTTCCGTAAATATTTCACGGGTTGCAAATAGTTTTCATTATTTTGATCGCTTGTCTAAGGCATTATCAAACATTTGATAATGCCCGAGAAAGGCAAAACACGTCATTCCCATAAATGATAATAGAGCTTCTAGAAAACAGACGTTTTCATTAGTATCAATTATTTAATATGGAGTTGGATAAAATTTAAAAAAAAAACAATAAAGAAGTACATCCTCCCTTGAGGAGAACTACCGGGGGAAATAAAACAGAGACTTACAAAAATTATGTAATAAAATTTTTAATACAATAAAGTCACAATAAAGTTTTTTCTAATAATAATAAATAGTTACAACTCCGACACTTGGCATAGGACCCGAGAGTTCTGCACGCTCGCTGCCCACCACTTTCCAAACACTTGATAATGACGAAAACAAAACATCCAGAGACCTTAATTAAATGTCAGTGTAGTAGAGTGGGCGCCCATCCGGACGGGAATAATCTCTCGACCTTGTCTTCAATGAATTAAAACATAGCAAATAAAAGGATATCTTTGTATCTTGCAGAATACGGTAGCGTGCACCCCCGTCGTAAACACAATCACAGTCTAAATTAGCCTATCACACAACATAGACGCGCGGGGCAAGGGCGGACGCTTGCCTCGCGCGCTCGTCCGTCACTTAACATAGGGCAGCCTACACTAGAGGGGTTGGCATGCTGCTGTGCAGCCGCAGTCAGTTCTCCCGGTCACTGGGCGGCCGCTTCTTCTGCAAGAATAAACACTGTTACTGAGCACCCGCCGGGTCCGGGCTCCTTCTATTTTCACTTAAATCTACTCTAGTGTTACACCTGCTCCAGTTGATACTGGCACCTGTACATGTCACACACGCCAGTGCCATAATAAAGGAGTACGCTAAAATATTGTATGGAAAGTAGCATCAAGCAGAGTCCTGGAGCGTGCGTAGGGCAGGAGTAGCTACGGGGCGCATTAGCAATTAGGCATCCGGCTCTACAGTCACGAAGCTGTCTTGGGATCGAAGGAAACTCTTTTGATCTTGGCAGCCAGACGCTGAAAGTAAAAAGGTTATAAGTACCGGAGGGCGGGGCGTGCCACTGTAACTGGGCGACCGAGGAAAGGAAAAGCGTTACCTTGTCCTGCCGGTTCCCGCACGTGCACCGCGAGCGCTCCTGCTGCAGAGCCGTGTGCAGGGCTGCCACCTCAGCCGTGAGCTCCGCCTGGACCTCGCGCAGGTTTTCCGTCTCCACCAGCACTTGCGCCTTATCCTTCACTGCAACACCACATTCTCGGATTAGAATTGAGCTGGAGGCGGAGGTAGGTAACGGAGAGTCGGATAAGCACTCACTCTCTCCCTGTCCGATGATGTTGCAGAGCTTGCGGTTGCGAGTCTTAACCTTCAGCAGCTCCGCGCTGAGCGTGTCCACCTGCACCCGGAGCGCCGCGGAGAGGATGTGAGCCTCCTGCAGAGCGGCTCGCAGCGAGATGTCCGCCGCCTCCGTGTCCCCCCCTGCTGCTACTGCCGCTGGCTCGGGGGTCACCTCTGTAACTAATTCACACTGTCCTTAACCTGCGCGCGCACCTATCAGAAGGAGGCGTATAAATAGGCTACCAGCTTATAAACCAACCTGGCTTCTGCACGGCGGGCTGCGGGGTGGGGGGAGGGGAGGGCGTCGGGCTGGGGACTCGGGGAGCGGGCTTCTTCTGCTTGGCCACCTTCGCAGCCTGTCCTGCCTCCGGCTGTTCCTTTTTTACCTTTCCGGCCTTCTTTTGTGCGTCGAATTCCATCTTTGAGAGTAACAACGCCTGCAAATATTCCTTCACTAGTAAACAAGAGGCAAACATTTTATATTACCTTTACAATGTTCTTCAAAATACTAGTGGAGATGAAAGAGATAGCGCGCGGACCTAGTAAGAGCAAGGTGCACTATTCATTGCGGAAAATATATAATCTTTTAAGCAAGGACGATGGTTGTTATTGTTGATCTCCATCGCGAATGGTTAACCTGGTGCATGTCATCCTCGAAGTTCCCCTCCAGCAGCAGGCTGTCGCGGCGCTTCCACTCCTCCCACTGGGCCGCAGCGGGGCCCGCGCGCCGCCTCTTCTTCACCTGCCAACCCTCGGCCCCGCCCGGACCGGGGGGCGCGCGCTGGGCCTGGCCCTGAAACCACGCCCGCAATCTCAATATCCGAGGCGACTAATCAACAGACAGCAAGGCGCGCTCCAAGGTGGCTCCAAGGTCCTACCGTGGCTTCCGCCTTGACGGGCTTCACTGCTCTGGTCTTCTTGTCGGCGAGTGGCAGCTCCCGAGCCCGCTCCTTGAGCAAGGCCTCTTTGCGCGCCTGCAGCTTCAGCTCCTTGGCCTTCGCTGCCACAAAGTCGTCCTCAACTATCTTCAGCTTGGCGAAACGAGACGGCACCACGCAAGCCATTATGTAGGGATCTGCGCACACAACACACCCCCATTAGATGAATACTCCCAATAATTCAAGAAACAACAACGTCATTGACGTCACTTTCAACCTTTTAAAACACACTCTGACCGCCATTCATAAACACGTTAATTGTGGGTCATCGCAAAATTATTGCCCCAATAAAAATAAACACATTAGAATTTCGTAATCTATAATCTCTTACAAACTACGATATTCTTTCCAGCTGGATTTAGAAGTAAACATTGCAAACTCAGCGAAAATGAACGTGTCTACGCCTTATGCAGGCAGCAAAGAAAACAAATAGGTAACGTGTAATAAATATAACGTACTAATCCAAACGAAATACCAACAGACGCAAAACACACTCGTTACGAATATTTTCCAAGTGTAATAGAATGATTCTATATAATTGAAATCCATCACAGTTCATGGGATATACGTTTTTCTTACCAGTTACCAATGCAATGATAGACTGAACACATACACACAACAAAACCGATGTTGCCGTACAACTAAGCCGGGCCCCGGGAGAGAAATGAATTCGTTTACTCACAATCTCTGAAAGGGAAACTAATCACGAATGATTTTGTGCCGGCGGTTTCTACCTTCAAACGAATATAACATACACCGCTACGACACAAACAGCCAAACAAGCAATGTGACAATAAATAAACAATATCAAAAGTTAACTTCGGTTATCATGCTGACCACACTACAAATAATAATGAACAAAAAATCTTATTTCACTCACTTATATACTCGTTCACGCTATGCACTTGCGTACCAAATTTCATATAATAATTATATATGTATATCAATAAATATTTTAGTACTATACATGCGAAATACACAGAGAGCGGATTATAATTACTTGACCAGGAAAATGCATCTCGGCTTCAGATTTTCGTAACAATTGCCAAAATATATACCTGACGGAAATGTTTGTTTTTCCATCTAACTAAACCTTAATTACTAATTGGTGATTATTGAACATTTTCCTATATGCTGGCGACGAACAATTTCTCAATACAATTAATAATGCGATTGTTATTGTATATATTGTTTCTTGAACAATGATATGAAACCCCATATTAAATTATTAATGGGAATGAAAACGTCTGTTTTCTAGAAGTTTTATATTTTATTATATATAAATGACATGTTTCGCCTGTATAAGGTATTATCAAATGTCTCCACATTTGAAAATGCTTTAGACCGGTGAAACATGCCATTAACATAAAATATAATAAAATTTTAGAAAACAGACGGTTTCATTCTTATTAATCAATAGGATTATTAAATCTCAGATACATATTTGAATTCTTTCAATTAATAGTGTTCGGAAAATGTCAATCAACTAATTTAATAAGGCGAACTTCTTTCGTATCAAATTTTTGTTTATTTTTAAAGCTTTGATTACGTTCTCCTTTCGCCTGTAACCCTTCTACCCCGATTTGGAAATTCAGTTGATTAAAAATTATTTTACCTTCCAATTTTTTTTTTTTAACGTTAACGTATTCTTAAAATGCCTGGATTGATTAATAATTAATTAACCGGTGGTGGTCTAGAGCAGTGCTCCGCAATATTTTCTCACCTACGGCACACCAAAGTTCTTTCTAGAATATCGGTCTAGACGTGGGCGTTAATCAGCTCAGGAGACATTGGTAACCTTATTTATCTTTTTTTAGCTCATTCGGGAAAATCGAATGTCCGATTTTTCTTCCGACTATAACTTTTTTTTTCATATTGTATTTGACCGCGGCACACCTGCATCCCGCACATGGCACACCAGTGTGCCTGGTCTAGAGGACAAAACGCTTATCACCGATCTAGAGAACATGGGTTCAATCCAAAAACCACCCGATTCCTTCTTCATAATAATCAAATCAAATCAAATGTTCATTTTCTCAAAAGATATTACAAACAGCATTTATAGTTTAAGGCATCTATTGAGAACAGATAAAATATAATACCAGGAACGCATAAGAGATGGTTCGACATTGGGAATACAAGATACTCTCCAAAGTCAAGAGTTTTTGTCTTCTGAACGTACTTTCACGAATATGAAAGACGTCGATCTCCGAAGCGATCCGAGCGATAATAAATTATTATTTCTGCTCACATTTGAAATCGTAATAGAAAACTTAATACCGTTGATTTAAATCTCCGGTGATTGTCTTTTAAAAAAATTTAATTTAATTGTTTTATATATACATATATTTTGGTTCGCCTGTATTACAAAACCCATACTCCAATTATTGAATTTATGCAGCATCGTTTTTTGGTAGGTTGGATGCTTCATAAATTAGGTTGTGTTATTGCTACACCTCAGTCAATTTAAAATAAACATTGAAATAAAACATACATTTATTTGTTACCTTTACGATTTAATATCAAGAATTTAAACGAATGAAACGAATTTTTGAATTGATCCCCCCACGAATTTCCAGATTGTAGTATAAATAACTGGCAACATTAGTCTGTCATGTGTAGCAATATAACAATATCAAAGTTTCTGTGGCACCGCAATGGCGTCGTGTTTCTGATTCTTCGCTTAGCATGAACAAATGTCATTATTTAAAAAAAATGATTTTTTTTTTGTGATTGAAATTGCAATTCGAATACTTTTATAATTTTATGGAGAAGAACTAAAGAGTCTGACGAAGAAAATATATTCGTATATGTTCAACGCAGTTATTTTTAAGGTTGGCTATATTTGATGACGCTCAACACAACAGTGCTGCGGTGGAAACATGTACCCCGTGGGAGCGAAGCGATTTTCATTTCATTTAGTCTGATCCTGATCGCGAGTGCCGGTTTTTCTCTCCTAGATAGCAAAACAATTTCATATTCATCTGTATAAAAGGTTTCATATTTTTTTATATACACTGAAGCGCTCATTTAAGCCTGGCCTTTTGCGAAGTCGATCGCCATTTCCATATACAGGGCTACCATTCTATCGAACGCAATTCTTATAACATAATATTGATAAAAAAAAGTAATCTCTTGTCATATTGTGATTTGTTTC
>JAHDVF020000065.1:0-35884 GCA_022606425.2 Lepidostoma basale | reverse complement strand
GACCACAATATATAAAACGCTGATTAGACCAGTCCTAAAATATGCCTCGGAGACTTGGACGCTCACTTAACGGGATGAAAACAAAATAAACTGCTTCGAAAAGAAGATCCTCCGCAGAATCTTCGGACCCATTAAGGATGGTCAGACGTGGAGAAGGGGATCCAACACAGAGCTCTACGGTCTATACCAGGACGTCAGCGTGGTCAAGTTTATAAAGATTAACAGACTGCGCTGGCTAGGGCACTTGCACCGCATGGGAGATCTGGAGCCCCCCAAAATAGTGTTGTATGACAATCCAGCAGGGTGAAGAAGCATCGGTAGGCCGAGACTGCGATGGCTGGATGGTGCCGTGGCAGATTGTCGGGTCCTGGAGCAGCAAGACTGGGAGGTGGCGGCCAGACACAGGACGGGATGGAGACGTTTCTTGGAGGAGGCCAAGACCTACCAAGGGTAGAAGAAGAAGAATTACTATGGAATTCCACAGTGTTAATGCCTTAGCGTTCAATAAGTTGTTGAAATATATAAAAAAAACATGTTTTCTTTTGTGTATCAAAAAAAATTTAATGTCGATGATAAAATCTATCTTGAGAAAAAATACATTACGATCCATTATTCTAGACCTGGATCTGTGTCATGTTTTGAAAATTGAGATGATTATTAGATTAGATCTCCAAAAGTTAACCTTAGAACATCAGATGTTATCTGCAGATAGTGCCGTGGTTGTGCTCAGGAGGTATTAAATTGGCAATTTACGGTCAAGGCGAGATCCATTTTAGAAAGTGACTGGCGTATTTCAATAATACTCTTTTATTTCAAATGATTATGATTTGTTGGGAGTATATATTATTATTTTTATTTATATTGTGCAATCAATTGATAGAAATATAAATTAACTTAACACTAAAGCAAAGATGGCTGTACATAATAGAGTTCTAGTGGCAACACTAATGTATGGAAGAGAAACTTGGAGAAAAAAAAAGATGAAAGTGGGATAAATGACAGACTGTTTTATCACCCAGCATGCAGAACCAACCTGCCTCTGGTGATGCCGGTGGGGAGAGCAATCAAACTGCTGAACATGATCGCTTCGGAGATCGATGTCTTTCATATTCGACGTTCAGAAGACAAATACTATTGACTTTGGAGAGTATCTTGTATTCCTAATGTCGAACCATCTCTCATGCGTTCCTGGTATTATATATTCCTTATGTTTTACCTGTTCTCAATAGACGTCTTAAACTATAATTTTTTTTTGTAATATCTTTTGAGAAAATAAACTGATTTGATTGATTGATTGATTGAATGCCGTAGAAATGAGATCACTGAGAAGAATGTGCGTCTAAACAATTTATGATGGAATACCGAACGACGAAATAAGAAAGAAATGTACGGAAGATGATTGCATCATAAATAAAATTAAAAAAGGATACCTGAGATGTTTGGACAAATGGAACAAATGAAAGAAGAATTGTTAAAATGTTGTATACAAGCAGTGTGAGTAGAAAAACCGTGGAAGCTCAAGGAAAGCTTGGCATGTCCAAATTAATCAAATACTAAAAGGCGGCCACATTCGAAGTCGGAAAAGTCGACGGGCGTGCATATTACGTTGCATAAATGTAGAGGAAGCTTATGACAGGATATATGGTTTGGGAGTCCATCGGAGAAACGGCCTGAGGGTTAGTTAGTTGGATAGTAAATTAATTTTCTTTACTTTCATTTGAGAAAAAGAGACTTTAATAAAAATTTATCAAGATGGCTGTTGCTTTAAATTTTCCATTTTATGTACATAATTTTATATTTAAATATTGATGAAAGCGTCCGTTTTTAGAAGCGTTATATGTTTAATGCAAGTGACGTGCAATTAAATCATTTTAATTTCAACACTTTCTTCATCATTCTGTCTTCATTCATTCTATCAATATGTTTAAACCATTTTAATAAACCTTTCATTACTAAATAACAATTAAATAAAACACTGTTTTTTAAATCTACTTCCACTTTTGTCTTCATTTCGACAGCGATCGTTTTCGCCAGGCTCGCTAAACCATCTTTACCATAACCATCTTAGCCATCTAGGGAACTACTCAATCACACAAAAAGATTCATCAAAATCGGTCCACCCGCTTAAGACGAGTTCAACTACGTAGGTCCGTACAGAAGTATTATATTTATATATTTAGATATACCATAATAAAATCAGGTAATTCAATGAGTAGTTTACAATATCTATATATGTTTTTGATTAATTAAGCGCATTAAGTGTGTTCCCGATATTTCGCTGTGTCCTTGACATTTAACTCGCCTCGGGCCAAACTATGCTATAAATCTCACGCTAATAAATTATAATAGGCACAGAATCTCTCTACATGGCACTGAGAAGCGGAGGAAATAACATCTCTAGTTGTTGAATACAGCGCCGTTCTAATAACATTTGGCGCCCGTATCTAACTAACTAACCAACCAAGCATCACGCCGGCGCCGCGCCGTCTCCCCGAAGGGGTAGGCAACACAACAAAGTTCACCAAACATAGTATTGTTTTTGAGATGGCCAATCATTGTATCGAATCTGACTATAGTTTTGACAGAAAAGACGTAATATTTCTACGCACAATAAACAACAACAGTTAATTAAACAAACAAGAATCTTTTCAAATCCTCAAGTCTGTGAAATTGGGAGAAAACTTCATTCTTCTTCTTTTCTTCGATGCCCTACAGCCCATATCGATCCTTAGCCTCCAGTATTCTTCGCCTCCAACTCCTCCTGTCCTCCGCTTCGACCCTCCAAACTTTATTAATAATCATATTCCTCCATTTACTCCTCTCTCCTTAAATACCCTTTCTACTTTTAGTCTTCCAAGCTCCCATTCCCAATCACATTTTCAACGCAAATGAATCAATTATCTAGAAAAAATATGTCTTTTCAAAGTTTTTTTTTCCAAATTATAATTTTATATTACCACTTTTAATTATTATACATTAAAAAAAAAAACTAACTAACCATCACGCCGTCTCTCCGAAGGGGTAGGTAGAAAGAATGGACTGCCACACTTTTCTTTCCTGACATATTTCTCTCGATTCCTCAACAAACGAAGATGCAAATTGTTTTCTGGGAACAGAACTGGGAACAGAACAAAACTGGTCATGACGGCGGAATGCGGAATGTTGTTAAACGTGAAGCGATCACTCAACCCAACCAATGACAGGTCATAAGTCCTGTAAGCGCCTCGACCACCACCTTCTGTTCCCAGAAAACAATTTGCATCTTCGTCTCTATTGAGATACAATGAATCCTTGTAAAATAAAAATAATTTATCCGTAATGGGTGAAATCCAGTATTTGTCTACAAGAATTTGTATACATTCAAAATGTTGTTGTAATATACTACTAGTTTTTATAATGAACCTTTGGTTACGATAATATTTTAAACCAAAGGAATAACCGGCCCCGGAGATGTTAGAAAACGAAAAAATGTTGAATTGTTTACGAGTTTATTCTAAGTGTGGGATTTGAATTTATCGAACAAGTGAATACAGCTCTCTTAGTGAACGTTATTGGCACGTCATATGAAAGTGTCGATTAACAGCTGATTGTTGTAGGTAGGTACTCGCTTATTTAAAAAACGAACTGTTTCTAATTCAGTACTGAACAATTATGGCACTGTCACATGATAATTAACGTGTAATGCGCTTATAACACGCAATTTAAACAAAAAACAATTGTTTGTTATAATGCAGAAAACACCTTGTCCGTAAATTAGCTAAAGTTTTCTACATTGTCATGAAAATTTCATATTCTTTATACAATGGTTTAAAAACAGATTTTTTTGTATAAAATAAACAAGCGTTAGCACTGTTGAAATCCATAATGACGAATTTTTAACGAATTTAAGCACTCTATTGAAGGTTAAGGCGTTAACACTGTGGACTTTCATTGTAATTAGGAAAATAATTATTAATTCCAATTTTATTTAATAATATTATTAAAGAATAAAAAAAATAAACAACATATTGTCACCTGAGAGTAAGAGGGTTCCAACTAACAAAATTTCACATTTGGCTTTTTTTCGTGAAAAGGGTTCTTACTAACCTTAATTATACGTACAATTAACAAAAAACATGTAATATTATAGTTTCGTCATTTTGATGTTACGAAAATAATCAAGTTCCATCTGATCATTCAAAATACACGATTCACTGAAGGATTCATTTACACTTAGAACTTTATTATTCCAACTGTCGCCAGAGAAAGGTAAAAGAGTTTCATCTGCTTCAGATTTATTCCCTTTTATTCCAAGATACACACCCGAAACCAACAAAACTTTGACTTCATTTTTCTCAGCTTTTTACTTTTGACTGTTATAACCTTGGTGACGATATTTCGTCATTAATACGACAGTTTTTAAGAAGTTTCATTATATTTTATGGGAATGCCATGTTTCGCCCTTCTAAGGCATTATCAAATGTCATACGTTAACTAAATAACATTTGATAATGTCTTAGATGGGCGAAACATGTCATTCCCATAAAATATAATAAAACTTCTAGAAAACTTACGTTTTCATTCGTATTAATTATTGTTTGTTATGTCTGTTGATGATAAAACTGATTTGATTTGATTTGATCATACATCGTGTCATGCACGCACGTCGATTTCTCTGGCCGACATTCAATATTTGATTTATTTGATTGTGTCACGTTTTCCTCGGTCTTCCTCTTTTTCTGGTTCCATTTACATCGTTAACATATAATTTTTTTACCATTGTTTCTTCATTCATTCTTTCCATATGTCCAAACCATCTTAGTGATCCTTTTATTATTTTGTTCATAACACCATCATTCGCACCGCATTCACTTCTTATATTTTCATTCGACACTCTATCATACACAGAGTATCCACACATTCGTCTAAGAGATCTCATTTCTACTGCATTTATTCTACTTTCATCCTTCTTTTGCCAGTTCCATGATTCGCTTCCATACATAAGGGTCGGTAGAAGAACACCATTGTGCACTGCCATTCTAGCTTTTTTGGATAGGTTTTTGTTTGCGATGGCAACTTTAAGTGCACCATTCACTTTGTTGCCTGCCCCAACCCTTCTTTCAGTATCTCTCTCCACTCGCCCATCTCTTGTAAACATACTACTCAAATACATGAACTCATCTACTTGCTCCAAATTTTCACCATTCATTTTAATTATATATTTTTAATAATGGCGCACCACACATGAAGTGCTACATACGATGGTATCTTTTTAGTTTTCTTTAGTATATTGGTCCATGAAATGGTTGGAATTAAATCGAGATTAATATGACGCGAAATTCGAGGCAAATCAGACAGTTGGTCACCCTTAAAAGTATGGCATTGCGCAATGTAATTTATGATTCACTTGTGAATTTGAGCATGTGGATATTATTTTTACATTCACAAAGGTAAGTACGGGATATTACAAAACGTTCGTCTGATTGACTACGAGGATTCGATCTCCGCCGCCAGGGTCAGGAAAACTGTGCATTGTCTTATTGGGGTCAATATCGAAGCGAGCACGCGGGTCCATGTAATAACTAATGCGGAGAATGCATGATTTTGACAATTAACAAAAAAATAAGATAAGTTTTTTATACATCAGTTGTCAATGGAGAATTAATTCCCCTCGTACGGCTGCTTGGTCAACGCCTTCAGGCCTGGACGAAGTGCAATAAAATTGTAAAATAAATGCGATGATAATTAATACGAAAAAGTTAATGTTCTTCTTCTTCTCCGCTCTCCTTAAAGTCTCGCGATTCTGTGTCATATGGCTGTCCAATCCCAATATGGGAATGTCACGTTTCTCCTCGATTTGGCACTATTGCCATAATTTTTTTTTCACATAAAAAAGAAAAAAAAACATAACAAATATTTCATCTGTTTAATTTGAAATGCTGTTATAATATAACAGTTTATTTATTAAATTTCCAGAATATTGTCGCGACAGCTGTTACCCAATCAATTTTGCCATTAGGTAATACGAAAAACAGTGCCTACTCCTTGGCAGTGGCGGTACTTCCATAGAAGTCCAGAAGCCCGGCTTGCGTAAGACATTTTGAATCAAAACCCCCAAATCTAAGTAATACTAACCCCGCATTAACCAACAACCCACCAAATCACCTTCCAACAATGTTCCCATCAGACGTAAGAGGAATAGCCACAAGAGCTGAACCTCTGTAAGCTAGAAGAGGTTTTGATTCAAAATTCATTACGCAAGCCTGGCTTCTGGGCTTCTATTGGAGTACTGCCCCTGCTCCTTGGATAATATGGTTTTATAGTTAGTTAATAAATTATTTAAAAAATATATAAGCAGGTGAGTCATGCTCATTAGGGAATAATTATGGAGAATTAATTTATTTTTTTGGGAATATTTAAAATTATTTTCAATGGGGAACATGGCTAAAATTGGACTATGGGAAAGATTAGTTTGATAATTAATTAAGGGTAGATTATTGTTAAGGGCTATTGTTCTTTCTTCATATGTTTTTTTATATTTAGTTTACTCTCTCACCCTGACGAAGCTCCGGCGGGAGCGAAACCGGTTGGTGTAACCAAATAAAGTGGTTTTGATACGAATACTAAAAGTGTATTATTATTTTATTTAATAATGTCACACCACAAATTAAGTGCTTCATACGAAAGCTTATTTTAAATCATTTTCACCATTATGATAGCTGATAAACTTTAAAACGTATAAAGATAATGAAATGTAATGGTACTTGTTTAACTTAAGCCGATTTTCATGTCTTTTTTGGAGGGCGTTTTTTTGTAGGAAAATTAAAATGAATCGTTTTGGATATTAAGGATGTTTTTATTTACATATTAAAGATACAAAAATATTTTTTTGAAAAAATTTAATAGTTAATTATTATTATTATTACTATTGATCGAAAAAAAAGCGAGTGGGTGGCCCCGGTGATTTTGGCTCTTGATGTTATCCGAAATCAAATATTCTTGAAAATTCTTAATCTAAAGACATGTCATTCTAGTTGGAATTTTTTCGAAGCTTTTTGTTGTATCTTTAATATGTAAATAAAAACATTCTAAATACCCAACACGATTGATTATTATTTTCCTACAAAAAAACGCTCTCCTAAAAAGCCATGAAAATCGGCTTAAGTAACCAGACTACTACCTTAATCAGGAAATACGTAATATGTAAGTGAAAAAACGCAATATTTATTTATTTATTAAATTCTACTATTAATATCAATATGCTTGATTTAAATGGGTTAAGGAATACTCGTGTATAGTGATTGGAGGACCATTCATTTGACACGAATCCTTGAAACTTCCGAAGTGTGGGAATCAAGTGGTGTCTCGTAAATTACAAGTGTGTATCTAACAGAACGAGAAGCGAAAGTCCCAAATCTAGCAGCTGCTTCTTGGAAACATAATAAATTAGTTTGTAGCTTAGATTACTATACTTACTATAGGTTACACTTAATTAGTAAGTAAAGGTCACAGATTACCTATAAACATGGTTGAAATCTTAATGTATTTTTTGTACTACTTAAACGATAATCAATCCTGTATATCCAAGGTATATATTGTACTTAGAATCAAAGTTCTAATTAATCTAAGAATCTAAGTTAATTCTTGTCTTAGATATTGTTTCTTGGATATAACTCAATGATTAATACGAATGAAAATGCCTGTTTTCTAGAAGTTATATAACAGTTTATGGTAATGACATAATTCACCTTTCTTAAGCATTATCAAATATCTGAAACATTTGATAATGCCTTAGAAAGGCGAAACATGTCATTCTTATAAACTGTAATAAAACTTCCAAAAATTATATTATTTACCGTTTAAATTTAAAAAAAACTTATTTCGACAACAGCTCACTATTGGCTCTGGCTCTCCGCAGTATGTCTGCATTACTGACCCTATCGGTCCACGGTATACGGAGAATTCTGCGGTTTTTGCTTCTGCATTTTTGCATTTTTCAATGACAAATGTTTTTTTTATTTTTCCAGCTGCCTACTTCTATGTGGGAAGCGGCAAATCTCCCAGCAATGCCGGCGCTATGAGAGTGAGGGATGAACGGGGGTCGGCTGGGGTGTTGCGGCGCTACCGAGGCAAGGACATCACGCTCACCCTTCCCGAGGGGAAGACCTTCAACTCCATCAAGTGGTTCTCTGTATGGTGCGATGAATTCTCCGTGAGTATTGTTGAAGTATTATTGAATTTCATATCAGAAAGTAACATTTCGTACGAAGCACTTAATTTGTGGTGTGACATTATTAAATATAACGAAAATTGACAACCTTTGTGGCTGAGTGTTAAGTGCTTTGACTGCCACCTTGAAGGTCCCGGGTTCGATTATCGGCAATGGCAGTGTGGTTGTCACACTATCTTTAGTGTTGTGCAGAATTCACGTGACAATAAAATGGCGATAGATTATCTACCGTGTTACGAGAATCAATATGATAGTTATACTCTTCACATCGATTTGGCTTGCGCTGTAATGATGCAAAGAGTGATTCAATAAAAGAATCATAATAATTATTATATAATAATAAAAACAATAATAATTATACAATTGTCAAAAGTTTTATGATATATGAACCACTTTATTCGTTATTAACACCAACCGGTTTCGCTTACGCGGAGCTTCGTCAGGGTAACAGAATAAACTGGCTTGTTATATTCTGATTCCCTGACAAAGCTCCGGCGGGAGCGAAACCGGTGGTTCATATATAATACAAATTTTGACAAGTGTATTATTAATATATTTAAGAAAGTAAACTGTTTTAGTTGCTTATGTAAACGATAATGCACTAGGAGACGTTGGTGAACAATTTGTTACATTTTCTCCAATGCATTACTTTAGACGTACGTTGAAGATTCAAAATGGCCAAGGGATTCTGTATTTTACAGACATTTTTTTAATCGTTAAAAAATAAGAAATTTTTTTACCTATCAGAGATAGGGCAACATTATGGATATACGAGTATTTATTTTGAATGCAACAACAATAACAAGAACATTATTATAATAGGGACCCGTGAGTTTGGCATCCTCTGTACATGCCCGGCTAATCTCAATCTGAATAGTCTTATATGTAATGAGATATTTCTGATAAACCATTGATTATCTTTTCTCACGGGTACACAGAATCGTCGCAATATTTTTCTTTCGAATCTGTCCAGCACTTCCGCTATCTTCACCGTAGGTGTCAAACTTCCGACTTCTAACATGACCGACCTTTAAAATTAGATTGATTCGGTCACGCCATGTTTTCCTCGGTCGTTCTCGACTCCGTACTTTATTCACATCGTTGACATATACTATCTTAAATATTCTTTCTTCATCCATGCGTTCAATGAACAAACCAACGCAGTGATCCTTTCATAATTTTGTTCATAATACTTTCTTCCGCTTTACATTCCTTCCTAATGTTATTTTAAATGCAACAACAATAATAATAATATAAGAGAATGAAAAAGATGTAGCCAAAGGCCAAGTTAGGCAAATTAGAACAGTTAAGTGCAAAGTTTTTTTATTTCAAGGTTCCAAGAAAACGGTGCAATAGTTTGCTGGTAAAATCATAATTATAACAAATTTCATAAATGTAATAATAATAAAAAAGTGTTTTTAAATTGTACTTTTGACTAAGCTCATAATTTGACCACAGGTTAACTTCGGTGATGTGAAGATCCCCAGGAACTTGGACTATCCGAAACCCCAGAAGATCTCTGGTCTGTCCGGAGTCCACGCAGTCTCTTCAGACCCCATTGTACTTGTGGATGCTCAAACTCTGCTCATTCCTAACTTCAGCTATGATGGAGAGGCACCCGGTAAATATAAACATGTCATTTACAACTAATAAATTGAAAGTACTGTACCTCAAAGATAACGGTTATTACCCCTGGCTGTACCCAACTGATTTCTTGCTGGGTATGCTGGACTACCAATCATTAGAAATTAGACGAACTATCCATTTGGGTGTTCATTTTTTTCAACTGATTCGTGGTCGAATACATAACTCGGATATTTTGAATGACTTGACTTTGTTTGTCCCTGACAATTATCTGCGACAAAGGCAACATAGATTATTTCACCTGCCACTGTGTAGAACCAATTTACCTAAAGTTATGCCCGTGGGCAGGGCAATAATCCTTCTAAATCGCATCTCTTCGGATGTGGACATCTTTCACGATAGTGAGGCTTCCCTCAGAAAACATCTATCTCTTAAATAATGTGTTGTTCTTCTTATTGTTTCTAATTATTTATTTGGTCTTTATTTTTTAATTATCTGGTGTTTTTGTGTTTTTGTCTATTTTTAAATTTCTTTATTGTATTTACTGTTTAAAATAATTATTTTTTTTACCTACCTGTATAGTCATAAGCGCCTTGGTTTAATACTGTAATGTTTATGATTTAAAAATAAATTGAATTGAATTGAATTGAATTGAAAGATACTAGGGGATCCGATAACGCTTCGTTATTGCTATATTCGAGTATATGCTTAAAGCAGGATAGCGTGGATGATGAAGCTGATGAAGAATAATACATGATTTCTTAACTAACGAAAGAATGGATTGCCACAAATTTCTTTCCTGATATATTTCTCTCGCTCCCTCAACATTCATACATCGTGTCATGCACGCGCGTCGATTTCTCTGACTCCTCACATGGCCGACTTTCAATATTTGATTTATTTGACACGTTTTCCTCGGACTTCCTCTATTTCTCGTTCCATTTACATCGTTAACATATATATATATATTTACCATTGTTCATAACACCATCATTCGTACCGCATTCACTTCTTATATTTTCATTCGACACTCTATCATACACAGAGTATCCACACATTCGTCTAAGAGATCTAATTTCTACAGCATTTATTCTACATTCTAGCTTTTGTGGATAGGTTTTTGTTTGCCATGAAAACTTTAAGTGCACCATTCACTTTGTTTACCTGCCCCAACCCTTCTTTCAATATCCCTCTCCCCTCACACCTCTTGTAAACATACTTACTACCTAAATACACGAACTTATTTACTTGCTCTAAATTTTCCCCATTCACGCTAATGTTGCAGACTGTCACGATTTCTCCTTTTTTAAAATCATTACCTTGGACTTATTAACATTCATCATCAGATCATTTCGCATGCATACCTCTTACATACTATTCACCAGGACTTGTAGTTCATGCTCGTTGTCTGCAAGTCGGACAGCGTCATCCGCATAAAAGAGACAGCTTACTGACACTTAGCTCATTTTGGCAGCTACATCAAACCCTTTCAGCTCTTTCATACTTGTTTATTGATTTATTTCATTACTTATTTCATTACTTTATTTCTTCTTCTTCTTCTTTCCGTGTCCTGTCTGGTCTCTCTAACGTTGACTATCACCCTTGAGTATGCCTCCCTGTCCTGGGCAGCTCGGAACTGCTGAACTTTTATTTATACTGAACTCAGACGACATCCTTCGGTTACAAGTAACCTTTTTCAACGTATACAATTTTAACAATCAAATAAAACAGAGTAGTCACTTATACATATACTAAAAGGGGTGGAGTTATGTATTAAAGTGAAAGGGGGTATAATAAGGATTAAGGAGAGGGGAGATGTAACGGGAACATTTCAAACATATGAATTGAATTTAATGTTTACCTGTTTTTTTATTATATTTTCTTTATTTTAGATGTTTTTTTTAATATTTAAAATTTTAATGTTAGGTTTTTATTATTAATATGCAATTTCTTCTATATTTGTTTATTTATTTATTTCATTACTTTATTTATTCTATATTCGCCATAACATTTTTTTTTAAACTTTGTACACAACACCAACAGTGGTTATTGTGTACAAAGTTAAAAAAAGGAAACATTGTTAAATAATACAAATAGTTTTTGTTTACAATATTTTTTTGGAATGTATACATACTCGTATACTTGTATACGAATATTGGATTTCACCCATTGCGGGTTATCAATTCATGATTTAATTGTATCTCAATAGAGACGAAGATGCAAATTGGAAACTGAATATGGTTGATCAAGGTGTTTACAGGACTTATGACCTGTCATTGGTTGGGTTAAGCGCACGCTTTATGTAATTACACCATTCCCCATTTCACCTTTCTTATGACCATGTCTGACTAATTTTTGGAAGTTGAATATATGTTAAAGTCCTACACCAGATTTCACATGTCAGTTTCAATGCGCCATCTATGAGTTTTTTGTTTGTTTACATATATTTTTTAAGTGGTGCAACACCGCAGTAACATTTTATTACTGAATGAACTGATTCTTATATAACATTTATTACGTTAGCACATATAGCCGAGGTAGTTGGTATGTGTGTAGACTCAAGACAGAAGCTTCAAAGATCGTCCTCTTTGATGTAATTTACGACTTCACGATTTGAAAGGAAGTTTTTAAATGGTTCCCGTCTAATCTGCCGGTCACGACTCTACCATAATGAAGAGTCGTCCAAGGCATTAAGCATAATCACAATATTGTGGAGATTCTGGTGTTTCCGTGACATGATGCTGCCATCTATGTATAACATAAATAATACATTGATAACTTTGCGATAAATATGAAAATTCACAAACTTAGGTTACTTACATGGCATTTCGTAAATTTTCAATGCACGTACATGTGTAAATGATTTGGAAATCATTTGAATATCGTCTGAAGCAAATAAAAGCGTAATGAACAGTTCGAACAAAAGCATTATGTGAGAAAATAATGAAAAGGTCTTTAAGATGTAAATAATAATAATAAAAAAATATTCTATATTCGATTACACTTTGTGTTGTGGATTCATATTTGAATAAATATAATTATACTTTGTATTACAATACTTTTTATTTTTACTGAACTCGGACATCCTTCGGTTTCAAGTAACCTTTTTCAATGAATACAATTTTAACAATCAAATAAAACAGAGTATTCTAAATGGGGTGGAGTTATATATAAAAGTTGAGGTAGTATGATTAGGATTGAGAGGAGTCTTCGAACATGCGAATTGAATTTAAATTTAACTGGTTGTTTATTACATTTTATATTTTTAATTGCATTTTTTAAATACAAAAACCTTTCCAAAAAATCCAGAATTTCAGTGCACAATGGTGTTCTTCTACCGACCCTTATGTATGGAAGCGAAGCATGGAACTGGCAGAAGAAGGATGAAAGTAGAATAAATGCAGTAGAAGTGAGATCTCTTAGACGAATGTGTAGATACTCTGTGTATGATGGAGTGTCGAATGAAATGAATGTCGAATGAAAATATAAGAAGTGAATGCTGTGCGAATGGTGGTGTTATGAACAAAATAATGAAAGCGAGAGATATATGTCAGGAAAGGAAAGTGTGGCAGTCCATTATTTGCGCCTACCCCTTCGGGGAGACGTCGTGATGGTTAGTTAGTTAGTTATAATAATAATAATAGAGTAAAACATTTCATGACAATAAAACCTAATGTTATCTTTTAGCTTATATAAATGATTTTAACCATCAAAAGTAAGTCTATATATTATAATAAAACACGATGCTAGCAATACAAAAAAAATAATCACGATACCGCGGCACGATTCTTAAGAATAACTTTAATTTAGTGAACTTTAGTAGTTATGGTGGAATATAAATCATCCATAATCTATAAAGGTTAGTAATACTTTATAAAGCAGATATATCTAACTCTTTTCATACCAGCACCGTTAATCAGATCAACTGAAAATATCAAGAAGTAACTAACTAACCAACCATCACGCAGTTTCCTCAGAGGGGTAGGCAGATACTGTTCTATCATGACATAACTCTCGCGCCTCTTCTGCATTCACATATCGTGACATGCACGCTAGTCGTTTGTTCGTACTTCGAACATGGTCGCCTTTCTGTAATTGATTAATTTGGTCATGCCATGTCTTCCTTGGCCTTCATCGACTTCTTTTTCCGTTCACAAAACATTTTAGTGACCCTTTCTAATTTTATTTAGGACGCATTCATCCGCCTTTTCTTTTCTTACTTTATCATTAGATATTCTATAATACATTTTTCTGGATATTCTTCTTAGTGACCTTATTTCTACGGCATTTATCCTACTTTCATCCTTCTTCTGCCAACTCCAAGTTTCACTTTCGTACATTAGGGTCAGCACTAGAACTCCATTGTGCATTGTCATTTTTTCTTTAGTCGATATATTTCTATTTGCGGTAATGATTTTGAGTGCACCATTTATTTTATTTCCTGCTCCAACCCTTTTTTCGATATCTTTCTCCATTTTCTATCTTTTGTAAACATGAAACTCAGATTAATAAATACGGTAACTTGCTCTTATTATTATTATTTTTTTCCGTATACAACAGGTCGCTTGAACCCAATTACAATGACATGTGACAGGTAGCCAATCTATCGCCATTTTATTGTCACGAGAATACTACGCCAGACCAAAGACAGTGTGACAATCACACTGCCATCGCCGGGAATCGAACCCAGAACCTTCGGAATGGGAATCAGAGCTCTTACCACTCTGCCATGAAGGTCGTCTATGGATTTTTTCATCATTCTCACCGTTCTGTGGATTCCTAGAGGTTGCAGGTGTTTGAGCGTAAAATCCTAAGGAAAATTTTTGGTCCAATCTGCGAGAATAATATATACGAAAACAAATATTTTTTTCAAATTAAGAATTCTTAAAAATTAATCTCGGGGCTGAATAGGTTATATAAGACGTTATAATTGGGTCATTCGGGTCATTAGATGTAATTATATTCGATGATTATAATACAACACTCCTACGTAATAATTATTATGATTTATGATGGTGTAAAATCAGTAATAAGTATGTGAATTGGTTATAAAGACAGTCCTATTAATTATTAAAGTAATAAATATATTTTATTGATTTGCTTCTATATTTATCATTACTATTGATGCCCATTGGTGGCGATGAGGTTCGCAACCCATCACACCACGTCTCCCGTGGGGGCGAAAAGAGAGTGCCGCATCGGTTAAAGTGTGGCAGTTCATTTTTTCTGCCTACCCTTTCGGGAAGATGGTGTGATGGTTAGCTATTTTTTTTCATCTTTACTTTGTGTTGCAGATTCATAATTATATAGTATTTCTTTCTTTGTAACAACACTTTATTTTTTACAAACAAATAAAATAAAATAAAATTATAAACATGTTTCGGGACACAGAAGCTCTTTTTAATTCAAAATATAATATATACAAAACAAATATTTTGATAGTCTTATTATAATATATACAAAACAGATTTGACAGTCTTCGAATATACTTATTTTACCAATCTTTCTTAATTCATTCTTTCCGTGTGTCTGAACCATAGTATTGATCCTTTCATTATTTCGTTCGTAACACTTTCATTCGCACCGCATTCATTTATCATATTTGTATTTGACCCTCTTTCATATATAGTTTTTCTATACATTCGTCTAAGACACAGGTTTCCAATATTTTCTGGGCCACCGCCCCCTTTACAAGAATAATAAACGTACAACGCCCCCCCTCCCATAAAAAATATTTTAAATATTTAGCAACACATAGTTGAATTTTAAAATATTATTAAATCTTTTATGTATCTGAAAACGACATATGGTATGATACAAAACGAAGAAAAGGAAGAAATTGTTAGCGTGTTTTTTGTCTTTTTAGAATATATTTTTTTATCTGCCCACGCTCTCTATTTTTTCTGGGTCTTCTATTGCACCCCTAAAAGTCTCAAACGCGCACAAGGGGGCGTTATCGCCTACATTGAGAACCTTGGGTCTAAGAGATCTCATTTATACGGCATTGATTCTCCTTTCATCCTTCTTTTGTCTGTACTTCTATACAAATTGAATGTCGGCCACGTGAGGAGTCGGAAAAATTAAGGTTAGTGCATAAATCGATGTATGAATGTTGAGGAATCCAGAGAATTATGTCAGAAAATAATAGTGTGACTGTCCATTCTTTCTACCTGGGAAATGGCGTGATGGTTTGTCTGTAAGTTCATATTATTATTATTATTTTCTTGAATCGCTCTTTACATCATGACAGCATGAGCAAAATCGATGTAAAGGGTATTATAGCTATCATAGTGATTCTCGTGACATGTGATAGGTAGTTAATCTATCGCCATTTTATTGTCACGTGAATTGTACACCAGATCAACGACAGTGTGACAATCACACTGCTCTCGCCGGGAATCGAATCCGGAACCATCGGGGTGGCAGTCAATGCACTTACCGCTTGGCCACGAAGGTCGTCACTGTATTGATGCTGCACTTTTATACTGTATTGATGCTCCTTTCATCCTTCTTTTGCCTGTTCCATGCTTCACTTCTATACACATTGAATGTCGACCACGTGAGGAGTCGGAAAAATTGACGTGCGTGCAAGACACGATTTATGAATATTGAGAAAGAGAGAAAAGTATGTTAGAAAATAACAGTGTGACTGTCCATTCTTTCTACCTGGGAAATGGCGTGATGGTTTGTTAGTAAGTTCATATTAAAATATAATATCGAAGTTTGATATTTGATTTTTTATCAGATTCAGCATTAGGATGTTATTTTATCATTTTCTTGCCATTTCAATGATTATTTCCATTCACAATGGTCAATTTAATAACACAATTATAAAGTCATCATCAAAGCTTTCGACAAATTTGTTTAGGATAATTATTTGATATTTTACGTGGTTCACTTTTTATGAAAGTTGTATTGGAATCACGTTCACTTAGTAAAAAAAAAATCATAACCGCAAGGTATTTTACCTTGCCTTAGAATCAGCAAACAACAAAGATTCCATCGTTTAATGACCCTTAAAGTAACTAACTGATGATTGGTTTATGTAATTTTATAGCGAAAATGAAAATATTTATCGTGGTGAATGAACAGTGTTCATTGTGTATTCATTGCCAAATCAGGTGTAAAAATAATACTTATTTTTTTCTTCTTCTTTTGGTGCCTTGCAGGTCCCCCCAACGTTGACGATCACTGCAGCGAGAGTATCTCTCTTTTTTTAAACTAACACCAAGGATTTAAATCAATGGTATTCGAATTAATTATACAATCTCCAAAATAAGCAGAATATATAAAATAATTATTATGTCTCCCGCGGAGCGAAAAAGAGAAGGATGGAGTGCCGCATCAGTAAAAGTGTGACAGTGCATTATTTCTGCCTACCCTTTCGGGGAGACGGCGTGATGGTTAGTTAGTTAGTTATTATTATGGAAAAGGAATCTGGTCGTGTTAAGGCTTGAAGTCCCCTGGATCAGGAGACAAGCATTCTATCCCCTAGACCACCTAAATATCTAAAATAAATACTTAAATAAATAAATCAAATCAGTTTATTTTCTCAAAAACACTACATTATAGTTAAGTACCGCTTGTTTATTTGAAAATTGAAGTAAAATTTCTTTCTCAGTGTTTATAATTGTGAAAACCATCCATTTTAAACATGTTTTATTATATTTTAGATACAATTAATGCGTTAACACTGTGGAATTCCATAGTGACGATTTTTTATGAATTAAAACACTGTTTTTTCCACTTTTGAGTTTATTTTTCTCGACATGTTTCGAAGGTTTACACCATCATCGGGAGAACGATATAAACTGTTTATATCTTTCTACGTTTTACGAATTTGTTTAAATGTGACAAAATAAATGTATTGTTTTGAAATTTTGACATTGTTTTATTACAACTCTTACTTTTTACTTACTTAGACAGCCGTTGTCGTCCACTGCTGGACATAGGCCTTCCTTATACTTCTACACGTATCCCTGTCTTGTGCCTTTTGCATACAATCGTCAACAATTCTTCTAATGTCATCGGACCATCGTGTGGGGGTCTCCCTCTGTTTTGTTTGTCTTCGCGGGGTCTCCACTCTACCACCCTTCTGGTCCATATATCACCTGTCAATCTGGCAACATGTCCCTCTTTATTTTATCTCATTACAACACAGAAGTACAGGAAAACATTAGAATTTTTTTTATATAACAAAGTGGCGGCGTCGTAGGGTATTTCTTCAGACGTCTTTTGCATGACATCGAAACTGTCAAACTGCTGCAGTTGTACTGCATGAGTAATCGACGGAGAACATGCCTAGGAAGTGCATAAGCGAGGCTGACGAAAGCGCAACGCTGCGCCTTATAACAGCCTCGGGTATGTGGTGGGAACCTCTTTATATCTGCCTCTGGTGATGCCGGTGGGGAGATCAATAAAACTGCTGAACATGATCGCTTCGGAGATCGATGTCTTTCATATTCGTGAAAGTACGTTCAGAAGACAAATACTCTTGACTTTGGAGAGTATCTTGTATTCCTAATGTCGAACCATCTCTCATGCGTTCCTGGAATTACATATTTATTATATTTTACCTGTTCTCAATAGATGTCTTAAACTTTAAAAATTGTTTGTAATATCTTTTGAGAAAATAAACTGATTTGATTTAATTTGATTTGATCGGTGTCAATCGTTATTTAAATTCTCAAAGCTAAAAAAAGAAACATCTCTGATTTATTATTGTTTTTTTTTAGATGCCAAATTCTGGGCTGGCAGGGGAGACAAACCATCTCCGCAGGGCATCAGGATTCCCGACGAGAATGGTAAAGAAATCCCTCTCATCCGATACGACAGGAAGACCATCGTTCTTACATTGCCAGGGGTAAGTTAAAGGTAAAAAACGTACAAGCTTCGAAGCCGAAATATTTGGGTTTTTGTAAATGATACTTTTTCTGGTAATGAAGGTTTCAAACTTTGAAATACGAATTTAAATTCATTAATAGTTAATAAATACAGGCTTCGAAGCCGATATACCCATTTTTTTTAAAGGTTTATTGGATTCTGAAGATTAAGTTTTCAAATAAAGAAAACGAATTAGAAATGAGGTCACTAAGAAGAATGTGCGGAAAAAACAATGTATGATAAAATATCTAATGATGAAGTTAGAAAGGAATGTAAGGTGGATGAATGCTAGATAATTAAAATTAAGAAAGGGTCACTAAGTTGGTTTGAACATATGGAACGAATGGATGAAGGAAGAATGGTTAAAAAAATATATACAAGTAGTGGGAATGGAAAAAGAAGTCGAGGAAGGCCAAGAAAGACCTGGCTTGACCAAATTAATCAATTACCGAATGACGGCCATGTTCGAAGTAGGAACAATCGACGAGCGTGCATGTCACAATTTGTGAATGTAGAAGATGCGCGAGAGTTATGTTACGACAAAACAGTGTGGCTATCCATCCTCTCTATATACCCCTTTGACGAAACGGCGTGATGGTTAGTGAGTAAGTAAGTTTATGACGTATATTTAAAAAAAGGTAATATGAAAATATGCGATATTTGTAATTTTATTTATGCTTCTGGTTCCAACAAATATTGACAGCTTCTTTCCATCTTTTGAAGTTGGCCAGAAGTTACCAGCGAGCTGTTAAAACCGATGCGACCTAGAAGAACAGGCAGAATAAATCTTAATATGTGTTACCATTTTATGTATTGCTTTAATTAAATTAATACAGTTTTTCTCTTCTACAAATAAATTTCAATAACCAAAATTCACTTCTTCTTTTTGTTCCTTTCATATTGAAGGTAAGACAACATCAAACTACTTATTTTAGAAACAGAAGCTCAAAACAAGGATGTTCTGTAACTGAATCATTATAGGAGTTTTTGTAGCAAGGATTTCTTTCAACTCCCTACACTCTATTTTCCTTCAATTTTGCCATGGATAAAGAATGGTGCCACTTCATATTTCTCGTTTCTCATAACGCGCAAATCAAGTTTTCGAAGCATTCAAGTTTTCTGCGCTTTATGGTCGTAATAATTTCACTTTCTTTCTTCATTTGCTGCAAGACTTCTTTATTCACAACTCTTTCTGTTCACGATAATTGAAATATTCCACGATATATACATCCAATATTAAAAGGGGATGTGGTTTTCGCCACCACTTATTGGAAAAAGTAAATAAATTGTTTTTGTCCTGTGAAAAAAAAAGAATGTGAATTTTTACTATTTACTAGAGGACAATATTTGAGTATTATGCGTCGTTTGCATGAAGCTATTGGCTTCAAGATGCTAGAATTATGGGCAGACAATTCTTGGTATTTGTACTACGATAATGGACTGTTCCATACTACATTAGTTTTTCAATAATTTTTTTACTAAAAGCTGTACCCATATCGTTCAACATCCACCGTTTTCGCCTAATTTCGTACCGTGCGACTTCTGGCTGTTCAAAAAAAATTCAAAAGAACGGTCCTGTGGACACCGTTTCAACTCGATTGAGGAAATAAAAGTTGAATCGAAGAAAGTTTTTGGAGGCTATACGGAAAAATACTTCTCTGACTGGGACGGGAAATGCTTTGAAGGCCATTAAACTTATTTATAAGAATAAATGAAGATTTTTCATTTTATAAGCAAATTCATCTTATTTTTCGTTCACAGTATTAAATAAGATTTGTCGATGACAGCTATGAATAAAATTAACAAGATAGTAAATTAAAGCAGGTGTATGTACGCAAAATGAGAGGAAAATACTGAAAAATATTTTTTGGACCCACGTTGGAAGATGGGACTTAGAGAATTAAAAGAAACCTTGAACTCGAAGAACTGATTAACCAGTAAACAGCAGTGAGATTCTGTAAGTCTCAACGCCTACGGCGTGCTGGCCATGTGGAAAGAATATCAGAGGGTAGAACAACACAAATTATATCCAGATGGGTGCCCCGCGAAAAGAAACTGAGGAAAAGATGGGTGGATTGCGTGGAAGAAGATTGGGAAAAAATGGAAGGAGCTGGGGAATGGAGATAGATAGCCAGAGACAAAAGTCAGTGGAGGACCGTTGTGGAGGAGGCCAAGTCCCACAGCGGGATGTCTTCTCTTCTTCTCTGGTTTCAATCCTGGGATTGGTTTGCAGCAATTTCCTCCATTATTCTCTTCCACTTTTCCCTGTCTTGTGCGGCTCTTTTGAGATCTGCATATGATGAGCAGCGCACGTCCACCAACAGGTCCTCCAGGTACTCTCGGCGTGGGCGTCCCCTAGAGTTTGTCCCCTCGGTCATACCCTCCATTATGGCATGCAAGAGACCTTCTTGACGTATTACATGGCCGATCCATCTTGCACGCCTTTCGGACAAGGTCCTGAGCAGGTGCCTTCCTCCTTCGATTCCTTGGAGAACTTCCTCATTCGTGATGTGGTCTCTCCAGGAAATTCCAAAGAGTCTTCTATAGGACCACATCTCAAAAGCCTCTAGTCTCCGCTTATCCCTTTCGGATAGGCACCATGTCTCGCAGCCGTACATCAAGACACTCCATACATAGGTCTTGATGAGGAGTATTCTCAGTTTTAGGTCTATATTATTTGATTCTATTATTTTCGACCTTTTGTTAAATGCTAGCCTAGCCTGATGTATACGGCTGTCGACCTCGCTCTTAGACCGACCGTCCCATGTTATTTTGCTCCCGAGGTAGACAAACTCCTTGGTGTTCTTTAGTGGAACTCCTGACATCACTACTCTCATCTGGTGCTGCGTTCGGCCTACAGTCAGCAGCTTTGTTTTGTCCTTATTTATCTTCATGTTGTAGCTATCTTGAAGAATGTCTTGCAAAGTATCTAAGGCCTCCTGCAGTTCCTCCTCACTTTCAGCAACCATAGCAATATCGTCAGCAAACCTTATCATGTCTATCTTTTGCCCGTGTATCCTTACACCTTCTCTGTGACTCATTCTCTCTCGGTATGTAGCGCCGAGAAATGAATGAATGAATTAAATTTATAATATATATCTTTTTAACCATTTTTTTTGTATATGATATGTGTTAATTGGATTGAATACTCTAGGATCTGACGGTGTTCGACATCGGCCACTTCGGAGTCTGGTGCGAGGCCTTCACGGTGGACTTTGGACACGTAAAGCTCCCAGAACTTCCCAACATCCCTCCATCTCTCAAGATGCTTGGAGTTAGCCCTCAGGTAAGACGAATTTACTTTTATTTATTTACTTATTTTCATATAATCTGGGATCATGGGTATATCCGTGTATCGTGGTGTCCGCTTCGACCGACGTTTCGGAGATCGTTTACAACTCCATCGTAAGAGCAGATACCCAAGTCATTTTCATTCCATATCACTTTGATATTACTGGCATAAGTACTAAATCTAAACTTGTATGGTTAAACATATTTTATTGATATTTTTTTATACGATTATATTTACTGAAAAGGTATATTTGAGTCATCAAGTTAAGTGTAATAATTTGAAGTAAAACTTTTCGGAGACTTTCTATTCCTTTCTGAAGGACCAGCTACCGTAAAGGCCGTCTATATCAAGGTTTGAAACCTAAGACCCATTTTGAGATTACAGATTGCTCTGAAAACAATTTTTTGTGCAATAAGAGTTTTTTGAACCCTTAGACTGCTCTTAGTAAACGTTACTATATTTTTAAGGATTAATTTTATCTCAATAGAGACGAAGATGTAAATGGTTTTTTGGAAACAGAATATGGTGGTCGAGGCGTTAACAGGACTGATGACATGTCATTGGTTTGGTTAAATGATCGCTTTATGTAATACAACATTTGGCGTTCCGCCCTTCTTACGACCACCACGTCTGTAAATTTTTTTAAAGATGTACAACAACAACAACAAACCATCACTCCGTTTCCCCGCAGGGGTAGGCAGAGCGAATGGACCGCCACACTACTCTATCCTGACATACCTCTCTAGGTTCCTCCACATTCATACATCGAGTCATACATGCACGTCAATTCTTCCGGCTTCTGACATGACCAACCATTAATATTTGATTGACATGTTTTCCTCGGTCTACCAAAACTGAAAGGCGGCCACATTCGAAGTCGGAAGAATCGACGAGCATGCATGTTACGATGTATTAATGTGGAGGAATCTAGAAAGGCGTGTCAGGACAGAACGATGTGGCGGTCCATCCTCCCTGCCTACCCCTCCGGAGAAACGGCGTGATTGTGAGTTAGTTAGTTAGTTAGTTAATATTTAACCTAGCTGAGTTTCTATTAGTTGTTTTGCTGACAATGATTTATGATAAAAGAAACCAACAATCTGGAATTAATGCTAAAATAAGCCAAGTAAACAGAGTGTAAAGAAAATAACCCATTTGTCAAAGAAGCGGTCTGGCATCTCGCCGAACCGCATTCGTCGAAATTCACGCTGCACATCATGCACGAAAGAGAAACACGTAAAAATCTTTTAAACTAATTATCAGACACTTTGACAAGTCGACTATGCCGTGCCGCGTAGTTAAAAGTAAGTTGGAAATTTACTGCTACTTAGTTGGTTAACTTGGTGCGTTTTGCTTCAAATATGGTGAAAATTACAAGTCGACCAGCGGAAAAACTTAACAAAACGGTTTAAAAATGTTGTAAATTAAAACAATCAGGCTAGATTTCATTTTGGAAATTGAATATAATGTTAATAATGAAAAAAAAAAAAAAAAAATTGTAAGAATTTTTCTATGTTTATTTTTAGTGTAAAATCTACTTATTAATTTTCATCTTCCAGAAGATGGCAGCGAGCTGCCGAAACCGGTCGAAGACGAAAATTAATAAGTAGATTTTACACTAAAAATAAACATAGAAAAATTCTTTTAAATTTTTTAATTTTTTTATTTTCATTATTTACAATGAACTTCTACCAAGAAATTTCAATCAACAACATCAATAATTCGAATATAATGTTATTTATTGTTTCTTGAACAAAGATTTAAACTCCATAATAAATAATTAATACGAATGAAAAGTCAGTTTTTTAGAAATTTTATTATATTTTATGGGACTGACATGTTTCGCCCTTCTAAGGCGTTATCAAAATTTGATGATTTTTTTTATGACAAAATGATGCTTTCGCCATATGGAGAGAATGAATGAAGAAAGAATGGTAAAAAAATTATATGTTAATGATGTAAATGGAACCAGAAATAGAGGAAGACCGAGAAAAACGTGGCACAATAAAATAAATTAAATATTAAATGTCGGCCATGTGAGGAGTCAGAGAAATCGTGCGCGCGCATGACACGACGTATGAATGTTGAGGAAGCGAGAGAAATATGTCAGGAAATAAAAGTGTGGCAGTCCATTCTTTCTGCCTACCCCTTCGGGGAGACGGCGTGATGGTTAGTTAGTTAGTTAGTCTAGAAAACTGACGTTTTCATTCGTATTAATTAGAAAATAACTTGGTTTATAATCCACAAAAAATTAAAAAACAACATGTTTCGGAGAATACTTCCATCTTCAGGTGTAAATATATAATAAAATCTAAACAATGAAAGACTTATAAAAAACGCATTAAAAAATCTATACAATACATTTAAATAAAAAAAATTAACCTGGGCTAATTGCTATCGGTACTAATAAAGGAATTCCACAGTGTTAATGTCTTAGCTTTTATTAAATTAAAAATTCATTGTTTATTATCGTATTATTAACTTATTGACAGCCTTCGTGGCATAGTGGTAACAGCTATTTTTGCCACACCAAAGGTCCCGGGTTCGATTCCTGGCGATGACAATGTGGGAAAAATTTCTCACGCTATCTTTGATCTGGTAGAATTCACGTGACAATAAAAATGGCGATAGAATGGCTACCTATCACACGTCATGAGAATCAAAAGCCAAAGATATGTTTACAGTATTTGGGTTCAAATAACCTTTTGTATTAAAATTGTGGAAACGGGAAACTACTACATACAAATTCGCAAGTAGCTTCCCAAGAACCAGAATAGATGTTAATAGACTTTATTACGAACAAATGCCTCGGATTAAAATATGTGTTTTAAAAAAACAGTCGTACTTAGAGTTGTCATCGCAAACAAAAGCCTATCTTTAAAAAGCTATAATGGCAGTGCAAAATGATGTTCTTGTACCGAACCTTATGTATGGAAGCGAAGCATGGAACTTGGAAAAGAAGGATAAAAGTAGAATGAATGCAGACGAATGTGTAGAACATCTGTGTACGATTGAGTGTCGAATGAAAATGTAAAAAGTGAATGCGGTGCGAATGAAAGTGTTATGAAGAACATAACGAAAGGATCATTAAGATGGTTTGATACATGGAAATAGTGAATGAAGAAAGAATTGTTAAAAAAATATTCGTTAACAATGTAAATGGTTTTAAAAATAAAAATTATAATAGATTCTTTAGTGGTGTTACTTAGATTTAATTTATGTTTAAGAATGCCCACGCAAGGCGAAACAAAATTGTCACAATTTATATAATTTATATAAATTAAATCCAAGTAAAACCAGTAAAGAATCGTGTTTACTATTGTAAATTAATAATGGAGTTTTACAAAACTAATACCTCAACCACCAATAAATGTAAATCCAACTAGAAATAAAGGAAGACCGAGGAAAACGTGACACCATCAAATAAATCAAATATTTAATGTCGGCCACGTGAGAAGTCGGAGAAATCGACGTGCGGGCATGCCACGATGTATGAATGTTAAGGAATCGAGAGTAGTACTTCTGGAAAGAAAAATGTGACATTTCGTTCTTTCTGTCTATCTCTTCGGGGAGACGGCGTGATAGTTGGTTAGTAAGTTGATAAACAGTTCTTCTTCCTCAGCCTATTCACGTCCACTCCTGGACAAAGGCCTCCTCCATTCGCTTCCATGTCACTCTGTCTTGTGCAGACTGCATCCAGTTATTCTGACATGTCTGTTCAGATCATCCTTCCACCGTAGTTGCGGTCGCCCTGCACTTTTCTTTGCCGTCCACGGTCTCTAAGTCAACAGTCTTCTTGTCCATTTTTACTTTCTGGCTACGTGACCTGCGCATTGCTATTTTGGATGATAAAAAGTTAATTCTTACAAATCCATTACGCTATGACCGGTTTCATCATTTAATTTGTATTGTAGAACGTAATAATGTTAAAGGTCCATCCTTTCTGATTATTGCTCCAGGAGAATGGCTTGATGATTAGTTAGTTACGAGTAATAATAATAATAAGAACATAACAATTTGTCAGCAGCAAAAAAGCGACCATGTTTAATGGTTGATTAACGTGTTGATTCATCAAATAAATTATATTACATGACAGGATTAGAAGAGAATCTTGCGCTGGGACCTTGATTCTAATCTACGGTTGGAATAAACGAGGGGAGGTCAAATAATTCATCGTTTATAAAATAAAACATAACTAACTAACTAACTAACTAACCATCACGCCGTCTCCTCGGAGCAGAAAGAATGGAACGCCACACTGTTCTGTCCTGACATACTTCTCTCGTTTCCTCTACATTCATACATCTTCGACGACCTTCGTGGTAGAGTGGTTACGAGCTCTGACTTCCATGCCGAAGGTCCTGGGTTCGATTCCCGGCGATGACAGTGTGATTGTCACACTGTCTTTGGTCTGGTGTAGTATTCACGTGACAATAAAATGGCGATAGATTGGCTACCTATCACATGTCACGAGAATCAATATATTAGCTAAAAAATAAAAATTGTATACAGTAATTGGGTCCAAACGACCTGTTGTGTACATTAAAAAAAAAAAATCTTGTCATGCACGCACGTCGATTTCTCCTACTCCTCACGTGACCGACATTTAATATTTGATTGATTTAATTGTGCCACGTTTTCCTCGGTCTTTCTCTATTTATAGCTCTGTTCACGTCGTTTATATATACCTTCATCTCCATGAAATAATGGAACGCCACACTGTTCTTTCCTGACATAATTCTCTCGATTCCTCTACATTCATACATCTTGTCATGCACATTCGTCGATTTCTCCTACTCCTCAAGTGACCGACATTTAATATTTTATTGATCTGATCGTGCCACGTTTTCCTCGGTCTTCCTATATTTCTAGCTCCGTTCACGTCGTTTACATATACCTTCTTTACCATTCTGTCTTCACTTATTCTTTCCGTGTGTCCAAACCATCTTAACGACCCTTTCATTATTTGGTTCATAACACTTTGATTCGCACCGCATTCACTTCTTATACTTGCATTTGACACTCTATCATATACAGATTTACACACATTCGTCTTAGAGATCTCATTTCTGCTGCATTTATTTTACTTTCATCTTTCTGTTGACATTTCCATGATTCACTCCACAAAACAAATATTTTTATTTATTGTTACTTGAACGATGACGTAAAACTCGATCAAAACGTCAGTTTTCTAGAAGTTTCATTATATTTTATGGGAATGACATGTTTCGCTCTTCTAAAGCATTATCAAATGTGACGAAATTTCAGCTTGTTGCTGTTAATATACACTAGTAAATGGAGTAGAATATGGTAATTAACGAAATTTTATGTGACTTTATAAATTTTTAACAAATATTTTTTTGGGTAGGCTTAGAAATACTGGAAAGTGTTTCTTGGAACTCTTCTCTCAACATAAATACAACGTGTCTAGCATACCCGTCGATTTCTTCGACACTTCATAATATATGATTTTGTGAAGTTTTCTTCCATCTTCCTCTATTTCAAATTCAGTTTACATCATTAACTTATACTTTCTTTACAATTATTTCTTCATTCAATTCCTCCATGTGCCCTAACCATCTTAATGATCCTTTCACATTCTATCAGACATATATTTTTGACAAATTTATCTAAGAGATCTCATTTCTACAGCATTCATTCTGCTTTCATCCTACTTTTACCAGTTCCATGCTTTACTTTCTTACATAAGGGTCGGTACACGAACACCATTGTGCATTACCATTTTAGCTTCTTTGGATAGGCTTTTGTTTGCGAAGACAACTTTAAGGGCACCATTCACTTTATTGCCTGCCTGGTATTGTATGAAGGGATGGTCATTAAATATTCCACTCTATTCGCCTATCATTTGTGTAGATACAAGCTAAATACACAACTCTTCCACTTTTCACCATTCACCCTAATGTTCCAATCAATTCAAATCAAATCAGTTTATTTTCTCAAAAGATATTACAAACAACAATTATAGTTTAAGACATCTATCGAGAACAGGTAGAATATATTAAATATATAATACCAGGGACGCATGAGAGATGGTTCAACAATAGGAATACAAGATACTTTCCAAGTCAAGAGTATTTGTCTTCTGAACGTACTTTCACGAATAAGAAAGACGTCGATCTCCGAAGAGATCATGTTGAGCAGTTTGATTGCTCTCCCCACCGGCATAACGAGAGGCAGGTTAGTTCTGTATGCTAGGAGATAAAACAGTCTATGCTGACGCTGTCGAAGATAACTATAACTAGATAAACATAAAATCTGTCAAAATTGATCATATTTGTAAACAACTTTATAATATTTTAAATATGTATCTTTATAATACCTGTATGTATCATTGAAGAAAAACTGGTTGTCCGAAACATTTATAATATGTAATTTTAATAGTGTTGTACATACATAGAACGAGTATATAAAAAAAATAAAAAGACAAATTGATAATTTCTTTTTCTTTCTTCATTTGCTGCAGCACTTCCTCGTTTGTGACTCTTTCTAGGAGGTACATTAAAAAAATCATATTTTTATATTATTTTTTCGGTGATTTTATTGATGATACCTCTAGAATATTGCAATGCCTCATACATGCCTCATGTGTAACACCGAAATCCTCTCTTCTAATTTTTCTTGCGTCATTTTAATGTCAAACGCTTTTGCATTCATCTTTTTTTGTTCATTATGAAACTGGTTAACCGTCTCAGCATTTACAAAGTCGAAAGTGGTCATGCCAAAATGTATATTATTAAATCGACCGCTCTGAGGTAAAACAACGTAAGTGATTTTTTATCATTTACAAATCGACGTTGCTTTTAACATATTTTAGAATGTAAAGTTATTTTTGTTACAATGGTATTCTTGTACCGACCCTTGTGTATGGAAGTGGCGAGAAAGTTGGACGAAGGAATAATAAAAGCAATAGAACGAAAATGACGACCTTCGTGGCCGAGTGGTAAGTGCATTGACTGCCACCCCGAAGGTTCCGAGTTCGACCAAAGACAGTGTGATTTATTTATTTATTTATTACTTTATTTAGTTATTTATTTATTTATGTGTTTATTTATTTATACATAATACACAAATGAGACATAACAAACGAAAAACATTTAGGCGACTCATTTGGACACAAAACGGTGTTACAAAGATAAGATAAAATAACATGAAACTAAAAAATCATACATATCAGAAGGAACCCAAATATGTCGACGTCAGTGAGGCAGTACTCTTTCCAGAATTTGTAATTTTTTTTTATGAATACTGCCTCACTGACACTGAAAATGATAATCACACTGCCCTCGCCGCAAATCGAAACCGGAACCTTCGGGGTGGCAGTCAATGCACTTACCACTCGGCCACGAAGGTCGTCAACTTCTACTGTGACAACATATTTTTTTGAAAGTTTGTGATTTCTATTTCTTTTTTTTTTAAATCATAAACATTACAGTATATAACCAAAGCGCTTATGACTATAGAATACAAAAACAAAAAAAAAACTATTTTAAACGAAATACACATTGTGAAATTTTAAAATTTCAATATAAACAAAAGACAAAAACACAGAAAAAAACACGAGATAATTAAAAAATTAAGACCAATTTAGAAATAAGAAACAATATGAAGAACAACACATTATTTAAGAGTGGAAGATGTCCACATCCAAAGAGATGTGGTTTAGAAGGATTATTGCCCTGCCCACGGGCATAACCTTAGGTAAATTGGTTCTACACAGTGGCAGGTGAAATAATCTATGTTGCCTTTGTCGCAGATAATTGTCAGGGACAAACAAAGTCAAGTCATTCAAAATATCTGAGTTATGTATTCGACCATTTGTCTTAAATTATTTTTGTTTTGTTATTTTATTTTATATCATTGTATTTTATATTATTTATTTTAAGATTTATTTTGTGGATGTTGGACGATCGAAGTGTGCGCGGGAGATGCCTATTGGTGGCGATGAGGTTCGCAACCCATCACACCGCGTCTCCTGCGGGGAGAAAAGAGAAGGATGGTTTGCCGCATCAGTAAAAGTGTGACAGTCCATTCTTTCTGCCTACCCTTTCGGGGAGACGGCGTGATGGTTAGTTAGTTAGTTAGTTACTAAATACATAAAAAAAACATTTTTTCATTTTCATTATATACGAGTACAATGAACTTCAACGTAGTCTATGTCTTTATTATTGTATTGCTCTTTTTTAATAATTATAGCAGTTTTTGTGCGTTATATTGCAAACAAACGAACACAAAAAAACATCACGCCGTTTCTCCGCAGGGGTAGGCAGAAATAATGGACCGCCACACTACTCTATCCTGGCACACCTCTCTAGATTCCTACACGTTCATACAGCGAGTCATACACGGACGTCGATTCTTCCGACTTCTAACATGACCAACCTTTAAAATTTGATTAATATGATCATGCCATGTTTTCCTCGGTCTGCCTCGACTCCGTACCCCATTTACATCATTAACGTTTACTTTCTTAACCATTCTTTCTCCACCCATGTGTTCCATATGTCCGAACCAACGCAGCGATCCTTTCATAATTTTGTTCATAATACCTTCTTCTGCTCTACATTCCTTTTTTATATCAGCATTTGAGATTCTGTCGTATATCGTTCTACCACACATACGTCTTAGGGACCTTATCTCTACCGCATTTATTTTGCTCTCATCCTTCTTCTGCCAGTTCCATGCTTCGTTTCCATACATTAGGGTTGGGACCAGAACTCCATTGTGAAGGGCCTTTTTCGCTTTCGTTGATAAATGTCTTTCATTATATTGCAATGTTTTTAATCTAGAGAATAATAAATAGTCATTTCTAAGTTCAAATATTGTTTATTTTGATGTTGATCCGTATTTTTCTGTATTTTCTGATAATCCGACCTTGTATGCATTCTGTTCATACCCCCAGCCCCAAAAGTGACGTAGGGGTTTTACTATGACAACATATTTAAAAAAAAAGTTTGTGATGTTATTTTAAAATGAGAGTTACGCAGTTCTTCCACTTTGCCGTGGACTGCCTCCCCTCCACAAAAGGAAGCATTAACGATTTTTAAACAATGGAAATTTCAGTCGGAATGGCTGTGTGCGAGGTACTTAACGATTGTGTGCCTAATAGCCTCGGCGATGAAAGTGCCTAAATGTCTGTGCATTCTTCTCGCGAGATGTTACGTAGTGTGCGGGTTCATGCAACCGCACGGACAATTACTAACATATTGAGAGCTCGCCGCACGAAATGCAGATGAAGTGGGCGGCTGTAAACAACATTATACCTCAAAAACAGAGGTTCCCAAACTTTCTTTTATCCTTCGACCCTTTTACGAATTAGCATTTTTTACGTCATATCACGTCAACTTTTAACACTTTTAAATAATTTTTAATTGAAATTTCTTGGTAGAAGTTCATTTTAAACAATGAAAACAAAAAAAAACTTGATACAAAATTTCTTTATTATTATGTATTTAGTGTGCTTCCACTTGTGTTTATGTTCGACCGGTTTCGGCAGCTTGCTGCCATCTTCTGGTACCTACATCAAAATTTATTTGGTTTATATAATAAATTATAATGGTGGGGGTTAAACATTCCCCCCCCCCTGATTCTAAATAATGTATTACTGTTATTAAGTTGTAGTTGAAATGATTCTATAAATTAAAATTATATAATAATATTAAAACATTATTTAGAATCAGAGGAAAAAAAATTTTTACTCCAAGGAGTAAAGACAGAATGGTGAAGAAGGTATATGTAAACGACGTGAACGGAGCTAGAAATAGAGGAAGACCGAGGAAATCGTGGCACGATCAAATCAATCAAATATTAAATATCGGTCACGTGATGAGTCGGAGAAATCGACGCGCGTGCATGACAAGATGAAAGGACAGAACAGTGTGGCGTTCCATTCTTTTTGCCTACCCCTCCGGGGAGACGGCGTGATGGTTAGTTAATTAGTTACTATCCCGTTTTTGTATCAACTATTTTTATAAATAAAGTAAATTTGATTTAAACCACTTTATTTTTTACAACAATAAACTGGTTCCGCTTCCGCCAAAGCTTCGTCAGGATTACAAAAGACACAGTGTCTTTGTAACCCTGGCAAGAGAGAATAAAGTGGTTTGAATACAATAATTTCTTATTGGAGTAAATATATATCTAGCAGTTGATTGGCCGTAGCGTGACAATAGAGATAGCGTATGCAAATAAAATATATCTAGTCGGAAAGATCTGTAAAGAATGTACGTAATTATTATATTTCTACGAAAAATAAAATGGAAAGCACTTTCCAAATAACAAGAGAACTTATCTTATTAAAAGCGAAAGCTGCTGATTGCGGCAAGATTAGATGAGATGAATCAGATTTTCCTCTTCTTATGCTATATCAAGTTTCTCCGATGTTGGCCATCTCTTTTATGTAGGCTTCTCTGTCTTGCTATCCGGAATAACTCCACGCTCCTTATTCTAATAAAAATATAAAATTGATTAAAACACTACAATAAAGAAAATGTATTTTTTTGAACAATTTGTAAAAAAACACGTGACATGGCTCATAATCGAAACCCTCGCTATCTAAAAGCAGCGATTGAAACCGATTAAGTGATAACCAAACCACAGAGCTATAAAGAAGAATTGGACTAAGCTGGGCAGCTTTCGGAAACGTGAGTTACATCCTTAAAAACCGGAAAATACCGATCAACCTGAAACGAAAAGTCTATGAAGCCTGCGTTCTACCAGTTGGTACTTATGGTCATGAAACTGTTACACTGTCCAAACAAAGTGCCGAGAAACTACGGGTGACCTAAAGAGCTATGGAAAGAGCCATGTTAGGAATAAGCCTAAGAGACAGAGTCAGAAACGATACGGTGAGAGAAAAAACAATGGTCACTGACATCATCCACCGGGTGGCGACTCTAAAATGGCAATGGGCAGGTCACGTAGCCAGAAGCTCAGACGGAAAATGGACAAAAAGACTGCTGATTTGGAGACCGTAGACGGCAAAGAGAAGTGCAGGGTGACCGCAACTACGGTGGAAGGATGATCTGAACAGGCACGTCGGAATAACCTGGATGCAGTCTGCATAGGACAGAGTGACATGGAAGCGAATGGAGGAGGCCTTTGTCCATGAGGGGACGGGAATAGGCTGAGGAAGAAGAATAAGTGATATCTGTATATAATATTTTTAACCTTCCAGCGGGCGCGCTGTGTAATGTCCTTTGACCGGACTCTTGTCGTAAATTTTACGTCATCAAGTTTCTTCATGTAAATTGTGTTTTCTTTATGTAAGGAAATCGCTGTAAGGTTATGAAAAATGACAAGTTAGAGTAATTTAAAAAATGTGAGGTAGATTCTCAGCTGTCCTTCCATCTTTTAGGAGGTCTTCCACGGACGAGTCCCATGAGGTTGATTATGCAATGCAATATAGGGGAGTCTGGTGGTGTCCATTCTTTGAACATGACCGTACCAGTCCCCTTTTCGCTGTCTGCTCCATCTTATAATATCCTCAACCTCACATATCTCTCTTATTCTGGTGTTCCTCACGTGTCTTGCCTGCTATCGTCCACATTGTCTTCATTTCGGAAGTCCTCAAAACTTGTTTGGTCCTATTAAAATGTTACACTTTCATATTTTTCACAACATAAAAGTGTTTAATATTATATAATGTCTGTTTAATTTAATATAATATAAAAATACAATATTCATTACATAAATTTAAAATTAAATTTGGTTTTATACAAAGTATTATAAATATTTTTTAGATATTATATAGTTTTTATTATAAATTTATTCGTGACAATTACAATGATACTCAAGAAGATGATAAATTAATCGATTTATTTACTGTATAGGAAAAAAAATAAAAATTATAATATTTAAATATAGATATTTTATCACTCTGAAATATTTAATACGCAAAAATGACATTAAATGTTTGTACATGTAATAACTAACTAACAAACTAATTTACCATCACACCAATTCATTAGCAGAGTTGATGAATCTTTACATTCCATACTGACATACGTTACTAGCCTCCTTTACATTCATACATAACATTGTATCATGCACGTACATATGTCGATCACCAAATCTGACATGGCCGACATTTAATAATTGAAATACGTCATCAATTAATACATTCATCATCATTTTTCGTTAATTCAATTTCTTAATTTGTCCAAACAATCAATGCGTCGTTTTCATTGTCTTTTTGTTCGCCCTGCATGGATTTGTTTGTTTGAGTTCAATATCTAATACAATTTCGCTAAACATTCAGACAGAGAAAACATATAAAAGAAAATAATATTAAAAAGAAAATTTACATATTTTGTCTTTTAATCAATAAATTTGTATAAAATGAAGCATTTAGATAAAATACAGCATGTCAACCGTAAAAACTAAAAGAATACATTTTTAATACGAATAAAAACTTCTGTTTTCTACAAGTTTTATTATATTTTATGGGAATGACATGTTTTGCCTTGCTAACGAATTGTCAAATTTCTTGGCATTATAGAACGTTCGCTGTCTGCTCCATCTTATAATATCGTGCATGGAACTCGCAAAAGAAGGATAAAAGTAGAATAAATGCAGTAGAAATGAGATCTCTTAGACGAATGTGTGGATACTCTGTGTATGATAGATTGTCGAATGAAAATATAAGAAGTGAATGCGGTGCGAATGATGGTGTCATGAACAAAATGAATGAAAGGATCATTAAGATGGTTTGGACATATGGAAAGAATGAATGAAGAAAGAATGGTAATAAAATTATTTGTTAACGTTGTAAATGGAACTGGAAATAGAGGAAGACCGAGGAAAACTTGGCACGATCAAATAAATCAAATATTGAATGTCGGCCATGTGAGAAATCGACGCGCGTGCATGACACGATGTATGAATGTTGAGGACGCAAGAGAAATATGTCAGGAAAAAAAGTGTGGCAGTCCATTTTTTCTGCCTACCCCTTCGGGGAGGTGGCGCGAACGTTTGATAATGCCTTAGCAATGCGAAATATATTATTCCTATAAAATATAATAAAACTTCTAGAAAACAGACGCTTTCTTTCGAGTTATAATCATTGTTTAAGAAACAACAAATAACGTAATTTTAATGAAGATTTTCAATATAGCTGGTATAATTATGTGTTATCGGCGTATATAAATGGCTTGTTCCTCCTGCCGTGGTTTGGTCTCCCGGTTACCCAAAATCATTGCCTAATCCCGTTTAACCTATTTCTCTGCCATTCTCTGAAGAGCGTCCGTTTTCTGTTGTTACAGAAAAGAAACCAGGAGCTCCTTTCCTCCACTTCTCCGGTGGGTCACACGAGTTCCTCCTCAAACAAGTTCCAGATCCAAGGCAACCTCAAGGCGACCACCTATCGCCCGCCCACGGCTAGGTTCCTTAATAGCGCTGTCTCCAGCCTTGAGCCGTCTTCAGGGAGGTTCCAAGCGCCGCTGAACGTGAACGACGCAAACTTTCAGCTCGTATACCCCGTTGCCCCCTCCGCCATCCACAGGCGAGCTGACGACTTCCAATCTCCGCAGGCCCAACAGTTAGCAGGAAATGTTTACAACAACTACAACAGACAGTCAGAATTCGCTCAGAAGGGCGACCAGAGAGGAGACAAGTCCTTCATCCAACCATCCAGGGAGATCTACGTGAACCACGAACCCCCACAGGACTCCAGGACTTTTTACAACCAGTATCCCCAGATCCAATACCTCCAACAACAGTTGTATCAGCAACAGCAAGCCCAGCTCTTGGGAAGGCCCCAGTACATTGCTCAGCAGCCTGCACCACAGCTGCTCCAGAATCAGCCACAATACCAGAGACAATTTCAACAACAATCTCAGTCCCCCGTAAACTACCAACAGTTTCCTGTTTACCAGAACCAGCTAGCTAATTCCCAGAATCAG